>OX104118.1:86235571-86473659 GCA_944474755.1 Limnoperna fortunei
AAGACACAAGTTAAACAAACTGAACAGACTAATAGTCAGGCTACAAAGGTATCATAGGACACAAGTTAAACAAACTGAACAGACTAATAGCCAGGCTACAAAGGTATCATAAGACACAAGTTAAACAAACTGAACAGACTAATAGTCAGGCTACAAAGGTATCATAGGACACAAGTTAAACAAACTGAACAGACTAATAGTCAGGCTACAAAGGTATCATAAGACACAAGTTAAACAAACTGAACAGACTAATAGTCAGGCTACAAAGGTATCATAAGACACAAGTTAAACAAACTGAACAGACTAATAGTCAGGCTACAAAGGTATCATAGGACACAAGTTAAACAAACTGAACAGACTAATAGTCAGGCTACAAAGGTATCATAAGGACACAAGTTAAACAAACTGAACAGACTAATAGTCAGGCTACAAAGGTATCATAAGACACAAGTTAAACAAACTGAACAGACTAATAGTCAGGCTACAAAGGTATCATAGGACACAAGTTAAACAAACTGAACGAGACTAATAGTCAGGCTACAAAGGTATCATAGACACAAGTTAAACAAACTGAACAGACTAATAGTCAGGCTACAAAGGTATCATAGGACACAAGTTAAACAAACTGAACAGACTAATAGTCAGGCTACAAAGGTATCATAGGACACAAGTTAAACAAACTGAACAGACTAATAGTCAGGCTACAAAGGTATCATAGGACACAAGTTAAACAAACTGAACAGACTAATAGTCAGGCTACAAAGGTATCATGACAAAAGTTAAACAAACTGAACAGACTAATAGTCAGGCTACAAAGCAAAGGTATCATAAGACACAAGTTAAACAAACTGAACAGACTAATAGTCAGGCTACAAAGGTATCATAAGACACAAGTTAAACAAACTGAAGAGACTAATAGTCAGGCTACAAAGGTATCATAGGACACAAGTTAAACAAACTGAACATACTAATAGTCAGGCTACAAAGGTATCATAAGACACAAGTTAAACAAACTGAACAGACTAATAGTCAGGCTACAAAGGTATCATAGGACACAAGTTAAACAAACTGAACAGACTAATAGTCAGGCTACAAAGGTATCATAAGACACAAGTTAAACAAACTGAACAGACTAATAGTCAGGCTACAAAGGTATCATAAGACACAAGTTAAACAAACTGAACAGACTAATAGTCAGGCTACAAAGGTATCATAAGACACAAGTTAAACAAACTGAACAGACTAATAGTCAGGCTACAAAGGTATCATAGGACACAAGTTAAACAAACTGAACAGACTAATAGTCAGGCTACAAAGGTATCATGACACAAGTTAAACAAACTGAACAGACTAATAGTCAGGCTACAAAGGTATCATAAGACACAAGTTAAACAAACTGAACAGACTAATAGTCAGGATACAAAGGTATCATAGGACACAAGTTAAACAAACTGAACAGACTAATAGTCAGGCTACAAAGGTATCATGACAAAAGTTAAACAAACTGAACAGACTAATAGTCAGGCTACAAAGGTATCATAGGACACAAGTTAAACAAACTGAACAGACTAATAGTCAGGCTACAAAGGTATCATAAGACACAAGTTAAACAAACTGAACAGACTAATAGTCAGGCTACAAAGGTATCATAAGACACAAGTTAAACAAACTGAATAGACTAATAGTCAGGCTACAAAGGTATCATAAGACACAAGTTAAACAAACTGAACAGACTAATAGTCAGGCTACAAAGGTATCATAGGACACAAGTTAAACAAACTGAACAGACTAATAGTCAGGCTACAAAGGTATCATAAGACACAAGTTAAACAAACTGAACAGACTAATAGTCAGGCTACAAAGGTATCATAAGACACAAGTTAAACAAACTGAACAGACTAATAGTCAGGCTACAAAGGTATCACAAGACACAAGTTAAACAAACTGAACAGACTAATAGTCAGGCTACAAAGGTATCATAGGACACAAGTTAAACAAACTGAACAGACTAATAGTCAGGCTACAAAGGTATCATAAGACACAAGTTAAACAAACTGAACAGACTAATAGTCAGGCTACAAAGGTATCATAGGACACAAGTTAAACAAACTGAACAGACTAATAGTCAGGCTACAAAGGTATCATAAGACACAAGTTAAACAAACTGAACAGACTAATAGTCAGGCTACAAAGGTATCATAGGACACAAGTTAAACAAACTGAACAGACTAATAGTCAGGCTACAAAGGTATCATAAGACACAAGTTAAACAAACTGAACAGACTAATAGTCAGGCTACAAAGGTATCATAAGACACAAGTTAAACAAACTGAACAGACTAATAGTCAGGCTACAAAGGTATCATAGGACACAAGTTAAACAAACTGAACAGACTAATAGTCAGGCTACAAAGGTATCATAAGACACAAGGTAAACAAACTGAACAGACTAATAGTCAGGCTACAAAGGTATCATAGGACACAAGTTAAACAAACTGAACAGACTAATAGTCAGGCTACAAAGGTATCATAAGACACAAGTTAAACAAACTGAACAGACTAATAGTCAGGCTACAAAGGTATCATAGGACACAAGTTAAACAAACTGAACAGACTAATAGTCAGGCTACAAAGGTATCATAGGACACAAGTTAAACAAACTGAACAGACTAATTGTCAGGCTACAAAGGTATCATAAGACACAAGTTAAACAAACTGAACAGACTAATAGTCAGGCTACAAAGGTATCATAGGACACAAGTTAAACAAACTGAACAGACTAATAGTCAGGCTACAAAGGTATCATAGGACACAAGTTAAACAAACTGAACAGACTAATAGTCAGGCTACAAAGGTATCATAGGACACAAGTTAAACAAACTGAACAGACTAATAGTCAGGCTACAAAGGTATCATGGGACACAAGTTAAACAAACTGAACAGACTAATAGTCAGGCTACAAAGGTATCATGGGACACAAGTTAAACAAACTGAACAGACTAATAGTCAGGCTACAAAGGTATCATAGGACAGAAGTTAAACAAACTGAACAGACTAATAGTCAGGGTAGAAAGGTATCATGACAAAAGTTAAACAAACTGAACAGACTAATAGTCAGACTACAAAGGTATCATAGGACACAAGTTAAACAAACTGAACAGACTAATAGTCAGGCTACAAAGGTATCATAAGACACAAGTTAAACGAACTGAACAGACTAATAGTCAGGCTACAAAGGTATCATAAGACACAAGTTAAACAAACTGAACAGACTAATAGTCAGGCTACAAAGGTATCATAGGACACAAGTTAAACAAACTGACGAGACTAATAGTCAGGCTACAAAGGTATCATGACAAAAGTTAAACAAACTGAACAGACTAATAGTCAGGCTACAAAGGTATCATAGGACACAAGTTAAACAAACTGAACAGACTAATAGTCAGGCTACAAAGGTATCATAGGACACAAGTTAAACAAACTAAACAGACTAATAGTCAGGCTACAAAGGTATCATAGGACACAAGTTAAACAAACTGAACAGACTAATAGTCAGGCTACAAAGGTATCATGACAAAAGTTAAACAAACTGAACAGACTAATAGTCAGGCAACAAAGGTATCATAAGACACAAGTTAAACAAACTGAACAGACTAATAGTCAGGCTACAAAGGTATCATAAGACACAAGTTAAACAAACTGAAGAGACTAATAGTCAGGCTACAAAGGTATCATAGGACACAAGTTAAACAAACTGAACAGACTAATAGTCAGGCTACAAAGGTATCATAGGACACAAGTTAAACAAACTGAACAGACTAATAGTCAGGCTACAAAGGTATCATAAGACACAAGTTAAACAAACTGAACAGACTAATAGTCAGGCTACAACGGTATCATAAGACACAAGTTAAACAAACTGAACAGACTAATAGTCAGGCTACAAAGGTATCATAAGACACAAGTTAAACAAACTGAACAGACTAATAGTCAGGCTACAAAGGTATCATAGGACACAAGTTAAACAAACTGAACAGACTAATAGTCAGGCTACAAAGGTATCATGACAAAAGTTAAACAAACTGAACAGACTAATAGTCAGGCTACAAAGGTATCATAGGACACAAGTTAAACAAACTGACGAGACTAATAGTCAGGCTACAAAGGTATCATGACAAAAGTTAAACAAACTGAACAGACTAATAGTCAGGCTACAAAGGTATCATAGGACACAAGTTAAACAAACTGAACAGACTAATAGTCAGGCTACAAAGGTATCATAGGACACAAGTTAAACAAACTAAACAGACTAATAGTCAGGCTACAAAGGTATCATAGGACACAAGTTAAACAAACTGAACAGACTAATAGTCAGGCTACAAAGGTATCATGACAAAAGTTAAACAAACTGAACAGACTAATAGTCAGGCTACAAAGGTATCATAAGACACAAGTTAAACAAACTGAACAGACTAATAGTCAGGCTACAAAGGTATCATAAGACACAAGTTAAACAAACTGAAGAGACTAATAGTCAGGCTACAAAGGTATCATAGGACACAAGTTAAACAAACTGAACAGACTAATAGTCAGGCTACAAAGGTATCATAAGACACAAGTTAAACAAACTGAACAGACTAATAGTCAGGCTACAAAGGTATCATAGGACACAAGTTAAACAAACTGAACAGACTAATAGTCAGGCTACAAAGGTATCATAAGACACAAGTTAAACAAACTGAACAGACTAATAGTCAGGCTACAAAGGTATCATAAGACACAAGTTAAACAAACTGAACAGACTAATAGTCAGGCTACAAAGGTATCATAAGACACAAGTTAAACAAACTGAACAGACTAATAGTCAGGCTACAAAGGTATCATAGGACACAAGTTAAACAAACTGAACAGACTAATAGTCAGGCTACAAAGGTATCATAAGACACAAGTTAAACAAACTGAAGAGACTAATAGTCAGGCTACAAAGGTATCATAGGACACAAGTTAAACAAACTGAACAGACTAATAGTCAGGCTACAAAGGTATCATAGGACACAAGTTAAACAAACTGAACAGACTAATAGTCAGGCTACAAAGGTATCATAAGACACAAGTTAAACAAACTGAACAGACTAATAGTCAGGCTACAACGGTATCATAAGACACAAGTTAAACAAACTGAACAGACTAATAGTCAGGCTACAAAGGTATCATAAGACACAAGTTAAACAAACTGAACAGACTAATAGTCAGGCTACAAAGGTATCATAGGACACAAGTTAAACAAACTGAACAGACTAATAGTCAGGCTACAAAGGTATCATGACAAAAGTTAAACAAACTGAACAGACTAATAGTCAGGCTACAAAGGTATCATAGGACACAAGTTAAACAAACTGACGAGACTAATAGTCAGGCTACAAAGGTATCATGACAAAAGTTAAACAAACTGAACAGACTAATAGTCAGGCTACAAAGGTATCATAGGACACAAGTTAAACAAACTGAACAGACTAATAGTCAGGCTACAAAGGTATCATAGGACACAAGTTAAACAAACTAAACAGACTAATAGTCAGGCTACAAAGGTATCATAGGACACAAGTTAAACAAACTGAACAGACTAATAGTCAGGCTACAAAGGTATCATGACAAAAGTTAAACAAACTGAACAGACTAATAGTCAGGCTACAAAGGTATCATAAGACACAAGTTAAACAAACTGAACAGACTAATAGTCAGGCTACAAAGGTATCATAAGACACAAGTTAAACAAACTGAACAGACTAATAGTCAGGCTACAAAGGTATCATAAGACACAAGTTAAACAAACTGAACAGACTAATAGTCAGGCTACAAAGGTATCATAGGACACAAGTTAAACAAACTGAACAGACTAATAGTCAGGCTACAAAGATATCATGACAAAAGTTAAGCAAACTGAACAGACTAATAGTCAGGCTACAAAGGTATCATAAGACACAAGTTAAACAAACTGAACAGACTAATAGTCAGGCTACAAAGGTATCATAGGACACAAGTTAAACAAACTGAACAGACTAATAGTCAGGCTACAAAGGTATCATAGGACAAAAGTTAAACAAACTGAACAGACTAATAGTCAGGCTACAAAGGTATCATAAGACACAAGTTAAACAAACTGAACAAACTAATAGTCAGGCTACAAAGGTATCATAGGACACAAGTTAAACAAACTGAACAGACTAATAGTCAGTCTACAAAGGTATCATAAGACACAAGTTAAACAAACTGAACAGACTAATAGTCAGGCTACAAAGGTATCATAGGACAAAAGTTAGACAAACTGAACAGACTAATAGTCAGGCTACAAAGGTATCATAGGACACAAGTTAAACAAACTGAACAGACTAATAGTCAGGCTACAAATGTATCATAGGACACAAGTTAAACAAACTGAACGGACTAATAGTCAGGCTACAAAGGTATCATAAGACACAAGTTAAACAAACTGAACAGACTAATAGTCAGGCTACAAAGGTATCACAAGACACAAGTTAAACAAACTGAACAGACTAATAGTCAGGCTACAAAGGTATCATAGGACACAAGTTAAACAAACTGAACAGACTAATAGTCATGCTACAAAGGTATCATAGGACACAAGTTAAACAAACTGAACAGACTAATAGTCAGGCTACAAAGGTATCATAGGACACAAGTTAAACAAACTGAACAGACTAATAGTCAGACTACAAAGGTATCATAGGACACAAGTTAAACAAACTGAACAGACTAATAGTCAGGCTACAAAGGTATCATAGGACACAAGTTAAACAAACTGAACAGACTAATAGTCAGGCTACAAAGGTATCATAGGACACAAGTTAAACAAACTGAACAGACTAATAGTCAGGCTACAAAGGTATCATAGGACACAAGTTAAACAAACTGAACAGACTAATAGTCAGGCTACAAAGGTATCATAGGACAAAAGTTAAACAAACTGAACAGACTAATAGTCAGGCTACAAAGGTATCATAGGACACAAGTTAAACAAACTGAACAGACTAATAGTCAGGCTACAAAGGTATCATAAGACACAAGTTAAACAAACTGAACAGACTAATAGTCAGGGTACAAAGGTATCATAGGACACAAGTTAAACAAACTGAACAGACTAATAGTCAGGCTACAAAGGTATCATAGGACACAAGTTAAACAAACTGAACAGACTAATAGTCAGGCTACAAAGGTATCATAGGACACAAGTTAAACAAACTGAACAGGCTAATAGTCAGGCTACAAAGGTATCATAGGACACAAGTTAAACAAACTGAACAGACTAATAGTCATGCTACCAAGGTATCATAGGACACAAGTTAAACAAACTGAACAGACTAATAGTCAGGCTACAAAGGTATCATAGGACACAAGTTAAACAAACTGAACAGACTAATAGTCAGACTACAAAGGTATCATAGGACACAAGTTAAACAAACTGAACAGACTAATAGTCAGACTACAAAGGTATCATAGGACACAAGTTAAACAAACTGAACAGACTAATAGTCAGGCTACAAAGGCATAAGACACAAGTTAAACAAACTGAACAGACTAATAGTCAGGCTACAAAGGTATCATAGGACACAAGTTACTGAACAGACTAATAGTCAGGCTACAAAGGTATCATAGGACACAAGTTAAACAAACTGAACAGACTAATAGTCAGGCTACAAAGGTATCATAGGACAAAAGTTAAACAAACTGAACAGACTAATAGTCAGGCTACAAAGGTATCATAGGACAAGTTTCACTTTCAGCAAAATATTCAGCTTCATCGGGTAATCCAGTTTTCATTAGGTCTGGAACCAGGAGCAGCCTTTAAAAACGATTGACTTTTGGAAGGAAATCTGGCAAGCCATGGCAATTTATGTTGGAGTACAGCATATCCGGTCAGCTCGAATCCGCGACTTCAGTGTTCACATGCACGTGATCAATAGTAAATGATTACTACCTGAACATCTGGGCGACCGACGCTATCTGGCAGTGACAATGGTGAACTGTTCGGCAACCGAAGCTATATGGTAGTGACAATGGTTAACTGTTCGGCAACCGAAGCTATCTGGTAGTGACAATGGTTATCTGTTCGGCAACCGAAGCTATCTGGTAGTGACGATAGTTAACTGTTCGGCATCCGAATCTGGCAGTGACAATGGTTAACTGTTCGGCAACCGAAGCTGTATGTTAGTGACGATGGTTAACTGTTCGGCAACCGAAGCTATCTGGTAGTGACAATGGCGAACTGTTCGGCAACCGAAGCCATCTGGTTGTGACGATGGTTAACTGTTCGGGAACCGAAGCTATCTGGTAGTGACGAAGATTAACTGTTCGGCAACCGAAGCTGTCTGGCAGTGACAATGGTGAACTGTTCGGCAACCGAAGCTATCTGGCAGTGACAATGGTGAACTGTTCGGCAACCGAAGCTATCTGGCAGTGACAATGGTTAACTGTTCGGCAACCGAATCTGGCAGTGACAATGGTGAACTGTTCGGCAACCGAAGCTATCTGGCAGTGACAATGGTGAACTGTTCGGCAACCGAAGCTATCTGGCAGTGACAATGGTTAACTGTTCGGCAACCGAATCTGGCAGTGACAATGGTGAACTGTTCGGCAACCGAAGTCAGGCTACAAAGGTATCATAGGACACAAGTTAAACAAACTGAACAGACTAATAGTCAGGCTACAAAGGTATCATAGGACACAAGTTAAACAAACTGAACAGACTAATAGTCAGGCTACAAAGGTATCATAGGACAAAAGTTAAACAAACTGAACAGACTAATAGTCAGGCTACAAAGGTATCATAGGACACAAGTTAAACAAACTGAACAGACTAATAGTCAGGCTACAAAGGTATCATAAGACACAAGTTAAACAAACTGAACAGACTAATAGTCAGGGTACAAAGGTATCATAGGACACAAGTTAAACAAACTGAACAGACTAATAGTCAGGCTACAAAGGTATCATAGGACACAAGTTAAACAAACTGAACAGACTAATAGTCAGGCTACAAAGGTATCATAGGACACAAGTTAAACAAACTGAACAGGCTAATAGTCAGGCTACAAAGGTATCATAGGACACAAGTTAAACAAACTGAACAGACTAATAGTCATGCTACCAAGGTATCATAGGACACAAGTTAAACAAACTGAACAGACTAATAGTCAGGCTACAAAGGTATCATAGGACACAAGTTAAACAAACTGAACAGACTAATAGTCAGACTACAAAGGTATCATAGGACACAAGTTAAACAAACTGAACAGACTAATAGTCAGACTACAAAGGTATCATAGGACACAAGTTAAACAAACTGAACAGACTAATAGTCAGGCTACAAAGGCATAAGACACAAGTTAAACAAACTGAACAGACTAATAGTCAGGCTACAAAGGTATCATAGGACACAAGTTACTGAACAGACTAATAGTCAGGCTACAAAGGTATCATAGGACACAAGTTAAACAAACTGAACAGACTAATAGTCAGGCTACAAAGGTATCATAGGACAAAAGTTAAACAAACTGAACAGACTAATAGTCAGACTACAAAGGTATCAGAGGACACAAGTTAAACAAACTGAACAGACTAATAGTCAGGCTACAAAGGTATCATAAGACACAAGTTAAACAAACTGAACAGACTAATAGTCAGGCTACAAAGGTATCATAGGACACAAGTTAAACAAACTGAACAGACTAATAGTCAGGCTACAAAGGTATCATAGGACACAAGTTAAACAAACTGAACAGACTAATAGTCAGGCTACAAAGGTATCATAGGACACAAGTTAAACAAACTGAACAGACTAAAAGTCAGGCTACAAAGGTATCATAGGACAAAAGTTAAACAAACTGAACAGACTACTAGTCAGGCTACAAAGGTATCATAAGACTCAAGTTAAACAAACTGAACAGACTAATAGTCAGGGTACAAAGGTATCATAGGACAAAAGTTAAACAAACTGAACAGCCTAATAGTCAGGCTACAAAGGTATCATAGGACACAAGTTAAACAAACTGAACAGACTAATAGTCAGGCTACAAAGGTATCATAGGACACAAGTTAAACAAACTGAACAGACTAATAGTCAGGCCACAAAGGTATCATAGGACACAAGGTAAACAAACTGAACAGACTAATAGTCAGGCTACAAAGGTATCATAGGACAAGTTTCACTTTCAGCAAAATATTCAGCTTCATCAGGTAATCCAGTTTTCATTAGGTCTGGAACCAGGAGCAGCCTTTAAAAACGATTGACTTTTGGAAGGAAATCTGGCAAGCCATGGCAATTTATGTTGGAGTACAGCATATCCGGTCAGCTCGAATCCGCGACTTCAGTGTTCACATGCACGTGATCAATAGTAAATGATTACTACCTGAACATCTGGGCGACCGACGCTATCTGGCAGTGACAATGGTGAACTGTTCGGCAACCGAAGCTATATGGTAGTGACAATGGTTAACTGTTCGGCAACCGAAGCTATCTGGTAGTGACAATGGTTATCTGTTCGGCAACCGAAGCTATCTGGTAGTGACGATGGTTAACTGTTCGGCATCCGAATCTGGCAGTGACAATGGTTAACTGTTCGGCAACCGAAGCTGTATGTTAGTGACGATGGTTAACTGTTCGGCAACCGAAGCTATCTGGTAGTGACAATGGCGAACTGTTCGGCAACCGAAGCCATCTGGTTGTGACGATGGTTAACTGTTCGGGAACCGAAGCTATCTGGTAGTGACGAAGATTAACTGTTCGGCAACCGAAGCTGTCTGGCAGTGACAATGGTGAACTGTTCGGCAACCGAAGCTATCTGGCAGTGACAATGGTGAACTGTTCGGCAACCGAAGCTATCTGGCAGTGACAATGGTTAACTGTTCGGCAACCGAATCTGGCAGTGACAATGGTGAACTGTTCGGCAACCGAAGCTATCTGGCAGTGACAATGGTGAACTGTTCGGCAACCGAAGCTATCTGGCAGTGACAATGGTTAACTGTTCGGCAACCGAATCTGGCAGTGACAATGGTGAACTGTTCGGCAACCGAAGCTATCTGGCAGTGACAATGGTGAACTGTTCGGCAACCGAAGCTATCTGGTAGTGACAATGGTTAACTGTTCGGCAACCGAAGCTATCTGGTAGTGACAATGGTGAACTGTTCGGCAACCGAAGCTATCTGGCAGTGACAATGGTGAACTGTTCGGCAACCGAAGCTATCTGGTAGTGACAATGGTTAACTGTTCGGCAACCGAAGCTATCTGGCAGTGACAATGGTTAACTGTTCGGCAACCGAAGCTATCTGGTAGTGACAATGGTTAACTGTTCGGCAACCGAATCTGGCAGTGACAATGGTTAACTGTTCTGCAACCGAATCTGGTAGTGACGATGGTTAACTGTTCGGCAACCGAATCTGGTAGTGACGATGGTTAACTGTTCGGCAGCCGAAGCTATCTGGCAGTGACAATGGTGAACTGTGATAGAATAAAACACAAATAGAGATTGCAACGGCGTGTGCAACAAAACATGCATCGTCTTTGGAATTGCGAATAAAGACCAGATTAAATCCTTATAATTTGTAAATAAAAATCTACCCTCATACAGCACATTGGTTGGTGACTTTAATTAATTTTCAATTTTTTACAAAATTTATTTAATTTATAATAAAAATGTAAAATGATATTGTTTCTTCATTTCAAGATTTGTCATTATAAAATTTGCTATTTCATGCAATAGACTGTGTCAATAATCTAGTCTGGAAGTTCTAGTACAATTTACCACTGTTTTGTATGCTTCAGTTGTTAAGCAGCGTCTGATTCTTCCAATTTTACATATTTGGAAATTGTATGACAATTGCTGAAACCTTGTTGATCCATGTGAAGATGCTGATCGAAGAAAACACTTAGATTTTGTACACACGGAGCGCTTTCGTTTGTATGTTCAACAACTTTTAGCTTAAGTTTTGGCACAGAGGTGACATTTTCTTTTGGATGTAAAAACAATTTACTCTGTCTTATCTTGATTTAATTTTAAAAGGTTTGATGTCATCCAGGATGCAATGTCAGCAATACACGCTTCAAGTCGACAGAGGAAATCATCCCAGTTGTCGAGAGGCTTGATTAAGATGTAGATTTGGGTATTGTCAGCATAGCAGTGAAACAGCATTCCGTGGCAGCGACAAATGTTTCCTATATAGGCACAGATAAAAGACAATATAATTCGTACCTAAAATGGATCCTTGTGGTAAACCAAAAGGCAAAGGACGGGAATCTGATCTGACTTTTCTAATAGTCACTGTCGATTTTTCAAATATGACTGGATCCAGGCAAGCGCACCTCCACGAACTCCATAAGTTTCCGACTGACGTTTGAAAAGTATTTCGTGATAAATCACATCGAATGCAGCGGATAAATCTAGAAGAACGAAAACTGCCGATGATCATTGATCTATAGTGCTTCGTTAGGCACTTTGAGGAGAGCAGTTTCAGTCGAGTGTCGAGCACGATAAGCAGATTGAAATGGATCTCTCAGGCTATTGTCTAATTGAGTATCGATTCTATGTGCCACAACTTTCTCGATAATCTCTGAGGTGAAAGGTAAATTAGAGATTGGACGGTAATTTTTTAATGTTTCTTTGTCGAGACCGGGTTTTTTAAGAAGAGCTCTAACTAAAGCTTCCTTTAACTCAGGCGGAAAAATATGGTCTCAGCAAAACAGCTATATATCAGTGAGATGGTATATATGTCTGTGGGTCACACAGACTTTAAGGTTAAAAGGTCATCAACCATGGTATACGACACATGGCATGGCCATGAAATACTACCTTAAAAAGAAAAAAAATTGATAGCCCGGACAACATTAGTTTCGGACCGACAGACTGACGCTGATTTATGGCGGGGCCCTAATTATGCCAATAGCTAATATGAAAAACATATATGTATTACAATTAAGTGTTTCGGTTTCTTACATTTATGTAATTTGCATATTTGTCCTACACTAATCAGGCTATAATACTGATACACTTACCTTCAACATAAAAAAATATATGCTACAAATATTCTTATGTTTACTCAGTTCCAACATTTTGAGATGACCCTTATTTTACTTTCTAAAACTAATAGTAAATTACTCATTATTTTCATTTATCTTACGAGACAAAATCATAAAATACAGAAAAAGACACATTGCCACTACTTACTAATCAGAACACATCTAGGCATTGTCTGTGATTTAAGGGGTAAACAATCTGGTACCCTGACAAGGATTGCCAGTTTTCCCACCGAAGGTCGGGAGTTTTCTCTGGGTATACTCCGGCTTCCTCTCCCAATAAAAACTGGACGCCATGATATAGCTGAAAAATTGCTGAAAGTGGCGTTAAACAACATTTAAAACAAAATTTTGGTACCCTGCTACTGGGATACATTTACTACCGTTTTACCAGCGTGAAATGAAAAAAAAATGTTTCAACCTAACGGTTTTTTGTCACACAGTGTTTATCCAATAGGCTGAAACCAAACGTAATACAGAACTTTCACGTCGGTATATTACAAATACATAACAATCCATCGTCATGAATTCACATCACAAAATTATATATTCTGAGAGTACTGTTATCGAAGTAGTTTGACGTCCAGTGATACATGTGACGTTTTACTGATAACAAATATTTAATTTGTGGTAATGTACTTGAAACATTGTCTCTTGTGATAACAAATTCAATAGAAAATATCTTGGGATAAATTCAATAGAAAATATCACTGTTTAATTATCGTCATGTAAATATTTCATTGGTGTGCAGTCATCTGTACCAGAACTGTGTATATGGTAAACCTTCGATATTTTATGTGAAAAGCTATAACATTAAAGAAATATTTTCAATTATACTGAAATAATGTCACATAGACCAAGTATTTCAATTTTTTCCTTGATCATCCATTGGATGAAAATATGTCCTTGGTTTTTGTTAACTGATTGCAGATTCTGGTGAACACGTACTAAGGGACAGAAATTTAACTTGAAGGCGGGGCCTTGGGTTTTTGTTTTGGTCAGAAATTTTTTTAAAATATTTATTTTTGAAGGTGTCGCGACAAAATATTTTTTTTCATTATTAGCATTATTTGATATAGCAGAAATCCTTCTTCTGAATATTTTTTTTTCTTAGCCTCTGCTCCCAAAATATTTTTTTTTCATCGAAAATCATTTTTAAAATATTTTTTTAAGGAAAAAACCTGCAAGTTTTATTGTCGGCCCCTAATCGTGTACAAAAATAGAAGGTGGCTTGAATATTGCTTGTATAAGTAATGTCATATCTTGATTGGACGTCAAGTTGTGTAAAATTTACATTCGACTAACTTTAAATGACGCAAGCGCTGCTGAAAAGACTTTGTTTTTAAAGTAATGAATTTAAAGCCTTTTACGTCTTTCGTAATAAGAGAGATAATTGTAACTGTTGGTAACGTCAATTTTATTTACGCAAATTTTCGTGTTTATAGTCTCCTATGACGCATCTACAGCAAAAACTTAATTTACGACAGCAAAATAACCGATATACGTATGGCATTTGTAAATAAAAATGTGTTTAGGCTAAGACATCGGTTTACCTTAAGTTCTGAAAATCAAAAGATTTTTTTAAACAATCAGAAGGGAGATAATTTCATACATGATCAAGACACGTGATAAAACCTTCTGTGGTTTAATGAGAGCTCAAAATAGATTCTCACTATATCTTACTGTTTTAAAATAAATGTGATGTCTTTCACGAGAGAACAACTGTTGGTAATTTTTATGTTTCATGTCTGTCCGTTTTGCATTGCATATACGACGTTGGTCAGAAGCTTACAATCGTCTGGTCTGCAGAGCCGAAATAACATTTGTTTACGATACCGGCAACATTAATTGAATTTTAAAAACAATTCTACCAGTGCATTTGGAACGGCATTTGGTGGTTCAAAAATACCTCACTACTTACAAAATATATAAAAAAAATTAGAAAACTGACCACGATTAACTCTTTCCAAATCTCTTGAAGCATCCTATCTTCAGGAATGAAGTCAGAAAGACTCTAAAAACAGGAAGCTTACACTATTTCCACTGGACCACATTTCCCCCTAATCCACAATATTTCATTAAATGTTTAATTTACTTTCTTAAAGATCTTTCTTTCCAATAATCCCCAAAAGTACCACTAAAAATAAATAAATAAATAAACCAAGAAGAAGGCAAAGAAAAAATAACAAAAATACACTATTTTATGGGCAACAATATTCGTGGACAACAACGAGATGCAAAGGGCATTAGCAAAAGTAACCGAACTAGCGAAACATCAAATTTTTTTTATTAAAAAATCATTCTTTCACTTAAAATGTCATATGGGGCATTACACATATATTGTTAAATTTCATACAAATGGAGAAAACAGTGTCCACGAACTTTGTGAGGGAATTTTACCTTAAAGTTAAAGAATGGGTTTTTCTACTTTCATTTCAATGTTGTGGCCACATTGTACCACATTACACACTTTAGGAAGTTCTTCCACTGTAAAGACATTGACTAGAAAAACAATTATTCTTGTTCTACAGTAATGCCATACCTTTCAAAATATCCAACTTTTAAGCAATAGCAGTTATAAGCAAAAGCAGAAACAAAAGAGAAAATTGGGACTATTTTTTCATCCTGCCATGTTTTGATATGCACCGGAAATTATTTCCATGAATAGGATAATGACCCCTGTAGTAAATCTCCACCCAAAGGATTCTGTGTATCCAACGTCCACATTCACCTCTGCTTCGCCATTGTTTGGCGCGATGAAAGCTATATCTCATCGCGGATACAAACACGGCACTTTTTATGTAAAACCGTATCAATATTGTATAAATATGCTATATAAAAATAAATATGATCTAATGTATTTTTTTTACAAACATCGGTCTTTGTTTACAAATATTTTACGGGTAAACGGGGTTGACGTGTGGATGAGGTGTTATCAGGAACCAGTTATGCTCTCTGTGCCGTAGAGTGGCCTGTATAATTTCCATCATACAGACGCATTAATTACATTTCGCGCGTCTGGATTCATTTATGCTTTAAAATGCATTTAAAAAGCGTTTTTGTTTAGAGATTACTTGCGTCTCTTCTAAGTATGGAAATATAATGTAACACAAGATGAATTGGAAGCCAACTTAACAGGTTTAAGTTTAAAATGAAATATATGTATAAAAAGGTTGCAAATTATAGGAAAACTGAAATAGTAAGCCACAATGACAAACATAAAATGTTTATCAATATATGTTGTAAATTATGTATTTCTCTAAAGTAGTGCTGTTATCAGTGTAACACTAATGCAATAGAATACAGTAATCATCCATCATGTGCAGGATATGTAGAAGTTAACACCCCTACAACATAACAAATGAATTTCTCTCTCGAGTATAAAACAAATCTGTCAAATACCCGTACAAAGGTCAGCTTCTATTACCCTGCCAATAACATACCGTACAAAGGTCAGCTTCTATTCCCCTGCCAATAGAAAGGTCAGCTTCTATTCCCCTGCCAATACAAAGGTCAGCTTCTATTCCCCTGCAAATACAAAGGTCAGCTTCTATTCCCCTGCCAATACAAAGGTCAGTTTCTATTCCCCTGCCAATACAAAGGTCAGCTTCTATTCCCCCGCTAATACAAAGGTCAGCTTCTATTCCCCTGCCAATACAAAGGTCAGCTTCTATTCCCCTGCAAATACAAAGGTCAGCTTCTATTCCCCTGCCAATACAAAGGTCAGTTTCTATTCCCCTGCCAATACAAAGGTCAGCTTCTATTCCCCCGCTAATACAAAGGTCAGCTTCTATTCCCCTGCCAATACAAAGGTCAGTTTCTATTCCCCTGCCAATACAAAGGTCAGCTTCTATTCCCCTGCCAATACAAAGGTCAGCTTCTATTCCCCTGCCAATACAAAGGTCAGCTTCTATTCCCCTGCCAATACAAAGGTCAGCTTCTATTCCCCTGCCAATACAAAGGTCAGCTTCTATTCCCCTGCAAATACAAAGGTCAGCTTCTATTCCCCTGCCAATACAAAGGTCAGTTTCTATTCCCCTGCCAATACAAAGGTCAGCTTCTATTCCCCCGCTAATACAAAGGTCAGCTTCTATTCCCCTGCCAATACAAAGGTCAGTTTCTATTCCCCTGCCAATACAAAGGTCAGCTTCTATTCCCCTGCCAATACAAAGGTCAGCTTCTATTCCCCTGCCAATACAAAGGTCAGCTTCTATTCCCCCGCTAATACAAAGGTCAGCTTCTATTCCCCTGCCAATACAAAGGTCAGTTTCTATTCCCCTGCCAATACAAAGGTCAGCTTCTATTCCCCTGCCAATACAAAGGTCAGCTTCTATTCCCCTGCCAATACAAAGGTCAGCTTCTATTCCCCTGCCAATACAAAGGTCAGCTTCTATTCCCCTGCCAATACAAAGGTCAGCTTCTATTCCCCTGCAAATACAAAGGTCAGCTTCTATTCCCCTGCCAATACAAAGGTCAGTTTCTATTCCCCTGCCAATACAAAGGTCAGCTTCTATTCCCCCGCTAATACAAAGGTCAGCTTCTATTCCCCTGCCAATACAAAGGTCAGTTTCTATTCCCCTGCCAATACAAAGGTCAGCTTCTATTCCCCTGCCAATACAAAGGTCAGCTTCTATTCCCCTGCCAATACAAAGGTCAGCTTCTATTCCCCTGCCAATACAAAGGTCAGCTTCTATTCCCCTGCCAATACAAAGGTCAGCTTCTATTCCCCCGCTAATACAAAGGTCAGTTTCTATTCCCCTGCCAATACAAAGGTCAGCTTCTATTCCCCTGCCAATACAAAAGTCAGCTTCTATTCCCCTGCCAATACAAAGGTCAGCTTCTATTCCCCTGCCAATACAAAGGTCAGCTTCTATTCCCCTGCCAATACAAAGGTCAGCTTCTATTCCCCTGCCAATAACATAAATAACTACGACGAAATCTAAAAGACGACGTTAACATTCATGCAAACAATCACATTTGATAAACCCAGTTACAAAGTGTCAGCACAAGAAACTAATCATGGACGGAGAGGCGATAGTGAGACATATTCGTTTTATAAAATTATCAATGATGCAGCATACAAATTACAACATTGGAGGATTATATTTTTATTTTTTTTATATAATTCATATTAAAACAGATTGATTGATTGGATGTTTGCTTTACGTCCAGCGAACAGTATTTTCAGGACGAGAAAAATTTAACGAATAATAATCAATTCGGGAATGATGGACCAAAGAGCAAAACTTTTGAATGGCACTTAAAACGTATGGAGTATTTCTAGGGGCGGAAAATTTAACCCTATGTAGAGTTACAACGAGCTTTATTTTATCGAAATCTACAAAAGGGGTCTCTATCATGCCAAGAGCTTGGCAGCCTTTCTATATTTATGACCCAACAACCCCCCTCCCTTCCCAAAAAAAGAGGGCATATCCTATCCGCCACCTGGGGACGCGAAATATTCCATAAGGCATACTCTATCCACCGCCTTAGGACGCGCTGCGCAGCTTTTTATGTCGAGCACTGTGAACCCTCTTTGGTCTTAGCACATTTAAACAGGGTAACCTAAACAACATAATAGAGTCTTGACTGCATCGGTTGATTGTGTTTTTATTCTGTTAATTCTTACAACAATTTATTTACAACTGTCGCTGGCGAAACAATTTTACATTTTTTAAAGGAAATTGACTTATACAGAAAAATTTAATTGGATTTTAAATTGTGATATTGAATACTTTTTATTGTTTTAGTTTTCTTTCTATCTGTATAAATGCTCATATTATTGTATGAGACCACGTTTTAGAAAGAATGAATATTCTTTAATAATGAAATTAATTAAAGTTCTAATTTTCACGTCCTGAAAATAGCTGAAATATTGCTTGCTGGACGTAAAACAACAATCAATCAATCAACCTTTCGTTTCAGTTGTACTCGAGAGTTTTTGGCCATTGTTTTTACAATAGACTGTTTAATTTTAACTTAGTTATGACTTTTTTTAATGTTAACGTTCACGGTCTATTTTTTATTATCAAACTGGTTGCCAGGTTCTCACCTGGCCTATTGATGCATATGATTTCATGTAATAGGGTTTATAATAATTTCATCAAAAAGGGCGATAACAAGTGCCAGATAATTTGAATGTGACAAAATGGTGTATTGGTCTTAGTTTGTTTTCTTGTAGTATGGGGTTAACACTATTTCCAGCTATACCATGGTGTCGATTTTTATTGGGGGAAGCAGCCGGAGTACCGCTCGGCAATACAACTGACAATTCTCGTTAAACCGGATTATTGTCGAGGACACCATGACCACAGTAAGACTAGAACACGCAACGCAGTGTTAATTGTTTGTTTATTCGTTTAAATGGTGTTTAATGCCACTGTCATCAATTTCTTAGCTATATCTTGGCGTTCAGTTTGTATCGGAAAAGGAAGCTAAAACACACTTAGGAACCCCTGACCATCGGTATTAAAACTGGAAATCCTGGTCAATTAACACTAGAGTCGAGCATACTTCGGCATAGCTAAAATTTGAATGATGTAGACACCATATTTTCGCAGGAAGGGTCGCTTTAGACCACCATTGGGTCCAGGGCTAAGGAGTCGAGTGTTCTCTCGACAACCTTGCAAAAGATGGTACCTATTTTGTGTCATCAACTCCTACAGTTTTCCAGATCTCTGAAACTTCACAGAAAGATAGCACATGTATTGAAGTCGTGCACCTGACATTATGAAATTGTTCAAGGATTTTTTCCAATTTTCCATACATTGGAAATTAGTCATTTTTCAGAACATTTGCAGAAGACGGTGTTTATTTTCCTCTCATACATTGTTTACGCATACCCTAAACCTTCTTCTTGTTAGTTTTGACTTTTTGTTTAAAATCCAAACAGTGTTGAAGCCATGCCTTCCGAGTATTCGCTTGGCTACGCCACTGCCAGACCCTAAGTGTTAACCCCGCTGGTGATCATTAGTAGGCTAACTACCTGAAAGACTCGGCAAAGATGAGGTAATTAACATATTAACACATAGGTAAACTAAACGTATTGTAAACATTACGTGAATAAGTCAAAATTTCTTTTTTAGTTCCTCGTAAAATGTGAAATTAAAGGATCGTTCAATGTGAAATTGAAGGGTACTTGTTATAACGAGTGCGGAATTACTCAATATAAGTCAAGATAGTCGACAAAACATATTGAACGAAGAGAGACAACTCAAACTATTTTTATACCACACAAGTTCTAACCATACACTTGACTAATATTGCTTAAGCCGTGTGCTTCAAATGTAACCAGATTATTTGTTGACTAGGCCAAGCAAAGTAGACTTGATTTTGGTCAAAAGGATATATTATCGAACTAAAGCTTTAGAGAACATATGGGTATTTTAATGCATTTAATGTTATATAACAGTCGAGACAAAAAGCGATCAATATAACCGAAACAATATTTTGACCAAATAAAGAATGATAACAAATACAGCTTCTTTTTCTCATCAAGTACAACATTAAGTTAACAATTGAAAAGTCATCACGTTTGTCGTAGTCTAGTTTGTATTTTACCCCCAATGTATGTTCGTCCGAAAGGTCGAAGTAAGAAGAGGATGTATCAATCGTGGTGTCTATATCTTCTCGCTCGCTACGGTAGATAAAATGCAGTCACCGAATTCAGTATTGTTCTGGAACAATAATCAGCTGTCAAGTTAAATGTCTTCGACATGAAGAAATCCACGTCAAAAAGTACAGAAAGAGACCACAACTAGTTCCGATTTGAATACCACAGGTCTGTTGAAAAAACGCATACTCCGTATCCTCCAAATACGACAAATAAGTTGTCGATTAAAACAACAAAAAATGACATATTACGTCTTTAATGTATTTATTAACTGATATATATCGTTTCATTATGTTTTTCTTGAAAAACCTTTACGCTTGCTTATAAGATGCATATGGTGAATGTTCTTGTAGATTGTCCAAAAAGAAAATGTTTGCATTGTAAAAGACACACACAACAAATATCTACTATGTATTGTGAATGTTTCAGTATACACACTTCATTTATAACAAGCCAGGAAAAGCGAGTGTCACAATGTAGTTTTGGTTTTCAATGCAAGGAGGGATAACGGATAAAGGTACGATGGTATCATTGCTTGTCGAATGTTAGCGCCAACAACATAGTGTTGAAAATTTCTTGAAATAAATATAATTTTTGAATTTCCAAGCCCAGGAATCGACCTATGTGAGCTAAAGGAAACACGATGAGTGTCGATGATGATGAAGGAATCGCTTACCCTTCCTTATATCGCTTACCCTTCCTTATAGGAATTCGGTTTTTTTGTTGTTGATTTTGTCTGTTATATTCTTTACCTCTTGGATCGTGATTGTCTAATCTGTTTTTTAACCAGTATTATGTCTACTGTCTGGCTGTAACTCGGCACTTTGATCTGCTGAAACCTTATTAACAGTGTCGATATTTGAACATTAAAATGTTCACATCTCTGTGTTACAAGGAAGTAGATGGCCAGTGCTTATATGGGTATAGAATAAACTTACCAGTCCTTACTCCAAAGTCTGGGTCTCTAAGTCTATTTTGGTTTCTACATAAACCCTCGTCTTTCATTTATATTTCACGAGTTCAAGTAGAGAAAACAATCTTTCGGCATGAGAACTTTAGACACGCAAATTATTTACGTGTGATGTCCATGTTATAACGAAGCCAACTTTAAGGACTCGACGAGTCCATAAATGCATTTTCAAAACATTTAAAACATGTTCATAAATTATACAATTTAATTTTATGAAATATAATAAGTTGTAATGCGGCAACATTCGGCGTCGGGTTTTTCACTTTATGTCAACAACACTGCACACGTAAGACAGGAGTATGTTACAATATTGTAAAGTTTAACGTGTCTGAAACCAGTGAAGTGAATCAGTGCGAGAAAGCCTCGTTGTGACCTTTGGTGCAATTTTAAGTGCACAAACCTATTACTGACTGACCGAGACATGGTATTGTAAATTATATACTATTTTCTACAATTTTTACTCGTATTTCGAAAATAAATATCGAAAGCGACGTAAACAAAACCAACAACAATTGCTTCCCTTTGACTGAAAAATCTGTATTGAAAGTTGAGTGTGATGAAATAAAAGAAATTTATAAAGTTCTCGATGGTCTATTTGTATCAGAAACTAAGATAGATTCAACTTTTAGCATTGTTTGATGCAAGTTATAAGAAAAAGAACAGCTACAGTTATTTAGCTCCTTACAGAGAAGTCCCTGTACTCGTTGTCAGTTGTTTTATACACATTGTCCACTGTTAAATCGTTCTTTTCTTTAATAAATCATGTTTTTTCGTTCTCCGTCGTTTATTTAACATTTCTAAAGCGCCTAATCACGGCTGGTAATCGCGCTCATGCA
This sequence comes from Limnoperna fortunei, assembly GCA_944474755.1. Classification (NCBI taxonomy): domain Eukaryota; kingdom Metazoa; phylum Mollusca; class Bivalvia; order Mytilida; family Modiolidae; genus Limnoperna; species Limnoperna fortunei. The sequence continues at coordinate 86,258,076 of OX104118.1, forward strand.
CCTCAAAATGTGATGCAAAGAAAAATCGTGAGAGCGATTTCCGGTTCTGCAAGAGAGGGATAAAAAAGCGCAGTTTTGACACGAAGAGGTGAGGAATTTCTCTCTATTCATGAATTGACAAATTGACAAATGTGATTCTGTGGCCAACACATTTAAGTGTATATCCATCAACTTTATTATGAAACATTTTGTCATTATTTTCTTCTAAACAATTTGTGCCACGGACATTACGAAGGAAATAAGGAAAGATTGTCCAAGTTCTTCTTCTTCTCAATATTTTAAAAGAAACCGACGGTATGGATAAATGTGACTTTATTAATTGCTAATCGTACACAAATTTACGCGGTAAAATTAATATATCTGCCTTCGTCGATGCAACAAAGTAAATGTTGTGCATGAGAGTGCATGACAAAATATGTGATGCTTGAGAGTACTGATATCATTTAACTTGGTTGAAACCAGGAAGTATTTTGTTGTACTTTGCATAAACAAAAAATCGAGTATATTGTGCGTGAGCACGATTAGCAGCCGTGATAATTAATTAAGCTTTACACTTTATTCGTAATCATGCTATCGTTAACCAAAAATATAAAAAAAACCAAACAAATATAAAATAGTATTTTATGGTTTCAATGTAAGTAAAAGAAGAACTTCTATATATGTGGAATGAATAGAATTAAAATTAGAAAAATGCTATTTTTTTAACCAAGTCCTATTAGCAAACTCAAAAAGGAATTTCAACCACCTTTTGATGTTTGTCAACAATGGAAAAAAGTACAAACTAATAAAGTTGAGTTGTAGAAACACATTAAGCGGCGGAGAAATGAAGAAAAATAGCAAACCGCGGAAAGAGTTAACTACTGGGTAAGATATAAAAAATTTCCCGAATGTGAATCATTCCCGGTCGCTCTTTTCCCGCGAAGATAGGCTAATGTAGCCAAGGATTGTTTGTGCATGTGCACCTCAGTTTTGCCAAAAAAAATGACTTAATGAAAAACAAGATTTTATGACTTAATGTTATAAGGAGAATAAATACAAAAAGTCTGTAACTGCGTAACTTTAGGGGGCTTGCCCTTTGAACCGCTCCCTGTCCTGAACCTGCTTCGGAACCTTCAGCGGTCATCTTTTTATCTTTTTATGAAGAAAGACAAACTATGTTATTTGTAAGGGATTTTAAATATTATCACTTTTGAATAAAAATAATAGCAATCCCCGGATAAGTGCGGATACATCAGTGAACTGAAATTAGTACTAATTGCAATCTTGTAATGTTTTATAAATATTACATCGTTTAAACAATTAACACGCATTATATACAACGGCAACACATGTCAGCCTTCTTAGGTATATTTTATATCGCTCTTAAAGGTTTAGGTTATTATCTATGGTACAAAACAAAAAAAAATTGCATATATTTTGAAATGGTTCAATTATCAAACATATGTCGATTTACTATTAATTACTTTTTACTCAGTTTTGCTTGATTTTTTTTATTATCACATTAATGTATCAGGGGCCTCGGTGGCTGAGTGGTCAAGGTAGTTCGTCTACTACTGATCACGTGGTCTGTCAACACTGAGATTGCGGGTTCGATTCTCACTGCAGGCAGGGTGTACTCGACTCCAATCTTAATTGACAAGGATTGCCAGTTTTCCTACCGCAGGTCGGGGGTTTCCTCCGGGTACTCCGGCTTCCTCCCCCAATAAAAACTGGACGCCATGATATAGCTGAAAAATTGCTGAAAGTGGCGTTAAACACCATCAAACAAACAAACAAAAACATTAATGTATCTTTGTCTTACTAAAATCCAATAGAAAAAATTTCCCACGATAAGCTGTCCGTACTTTATACTATGCCTTTGTTGTTTACACACCACTGTGATAAACCAATATAATAATAAGGTAACAGACACTAAATATAGTCCTTCAGATAAATACATTTATATATATCCGATTGGATCCCACATGTCACCTCATAATGGAACAACTTAACACCCATCAGAGTGGACTCTCCCACTAGTATATAAGCAGCTGCACTCTTGGTAACTTTGTGCCGTCCGACCAAGGGCATTAAGTTGTCGGAGTAGGACGTTAAAAAATCCCCCAAGTCAAGGTAACTTTGTCAATTGTATTGTGGCAATTGTCTGTTACAGACATAAAGAAAAGATTGGTAAGAGAATATTGCTTGGGATTGGTATTGTAACACCGGAATAAGGCTTTTACTAATACCCGGTGACATAATTATATATACATAGTGTAGAAATTCCTGCATAAGCTACACACTGAAATTAATACACACAACCGAGTCATTATTGTTTCTAAAGTGACTTGCGTTGTTTATAAAAGGTAGTCTTTTTTTCGTGACGTTTAGTGGAATTCGGACAAACCGCGAAACTTTTCTCGCCTTAACTGCAGATATTGCCAAAAAGATTTCGAATAGACAACACTCGAGTGTTCCTAACATACAATTCCACTCTGATTTAGGTCAAATTTTACTATGGAAAATCGCCCTATCAAAATGAAAAATCCACTGCATTTCAAAACGCTGATTATATGTGGAAAATAATTGTTGATTCAATGACTTTTTGGATCTACAAAAGGACCGTAAACTCAAGGAAACGCGGTAAGCAGTTTTCACTATTAAGGCAAAAAAAACCCCGCCGCACAGACACAGTGACTTTTAGTATTATTAATCTGGAATAAGACTTCATTGTTGCATGAAGCGTTAGTTTAATTTCGCCATAATAATCACGACAATCTCAGTTGTTGTTGTCTCTTTTTAACGAATGTTGTTCTCTGTTGTTTATTCTTCATTTTATATTAGTATATCACAAAAATCAAAAGAAATGACAAAAAAAGCATATAAACTTGATGGAAAAGCTTTTAAGGTCGAATAATTGAATGGTTTTTTTAGTTGAAAAGCAATCAATTAATTCAAGAAAGGGTATTGATACGAAAAAACAAATTATTTCAAAATTTTGAGTAATTTATTTGACTTTTGCTGTAAATGTATGGAGTGCTGTGTAGAGACGGTCTATTTAGTGCTAAAATGAGCCTTCTCGTCTTTGTAAAATACAAAAAAGTTCTTTATCTAACATGTATGGTGTCACTTCAAACATGTTACTTATTATAGTCCATAGTCGACAGCTATCCGATCCCTTGTCGGCCATCTTTGCAAGCTTTGCAGGAAGAGCTCTGCAAACATTCATAGTATCCAGCTTTTAGCATTTGTTTAGTTTTTCGTGGCCAAGCAATACCACTACAATTATGTGAAAGCAAATGTAGTTTATGCTAACAAACGTGTGTTTGTCCATTATGATCCTAAATTCCATTATTTTTAGATGTTTACAGGGTTTAACTTCCTGTGATGAGTAACTACCCTCAACCTCCTTCACTGGCGACCAATAGTTTGCATTTAGATAAATCCGGTCCATCGTAAATTAAGATCGACGTTCTCTGCGTGTTAATATATCATTGTTCAACCTTTGATGACCTTAATTACACGACTGTTTTTCGTGTTTATTGTAACGTTTTATAACATACTCGTAAAATATAGTCATCAAAATTCTCTGTTTCCTACAATTTCATTTTCTGTCCAACATTTTAAGTTATGATATATAGGTCTTCTTACCGGAATAATAAAATGAGCGGCATTGTTATTCAAAGCTGTTTTTCAATTATTGCGCTTGGTTCCAATAAATGAACCAAAACTATTAAACAGACAATTAGAAACCATTACCGTTAACCCTATCCCCTTTAATCACCCAACAGACGCAATAAATCACGAATTAACGACGGGAGACGTTCATAACGTCACAGTTATACCGTAATGAATAGCTAACCTTCTGACTCTTTATTCTATATGGAGAACAATAAAAATGATTATTTTGTCGCTTGTGTTGTATTCAGGAAGAAAACGCCAGCAATTAGAAATATCTGATATTGTTCAGTTATTTGTCGAGTGAAGTCCTTGATTGATTCTCTTAGCTTCATATACATTGGGCGGACTTTGGTTTAGTTTAAACATATTTTATTGTTCAAGTAAAGCAATTTGGATTAGACCCAAGTTACCAGAACTTAGAATTGTCTTCTCCATTATTGCAACAATTATAACATAACTTGAAGAACATTATACACTAATTGTGCTTTTAGAAGTGCAATAAAGACAGAAAAAATATTTGTGAAAGAGACTAGCGTTCATGACTGGTAATTTGCATAACAAAAGGAGCGGTAGACACCACACTGATAATGATTAAGTCACTTAAATAGATAGAATGTGATGCAATAATATTTAAACATACAAAACATAACAGTGAATGGTTTATTGATTGATTTGGTGTAAAAAATAAAGGCAGTTTGTTCAGAGGTGAACGCTTAAGTGTGTGCAGAATTTGCGAGGATTATGCGATCCACAATAGTAGCAATTAAATTATACAATAAGACGAGCAATTTAGCTATTGAATTGTTGACATCTAACAAATACATACATAAGTAAACAGCCGCTTCTTTGGTACTCTTTTAGTGTTACGAAAAACGGTGGGTAGCCTTAATATATTGTTGAACAAGTGAAAAAACAACAACATTTATATCGTGTGATAAATTTTCAGATCTTGATAATAAAAGTTTAACATTGACATTAAAATCAAGATCATTCAATTCGACTGAATGTAAATTATTTAGCAATACACCTCTGGGTACATTGTATTTAGTGCAGTGAAAAAAGTAGTGTTCTGCATTTTCAGATTGATATCCACAAGAGCACGATGCACGTGAAATTAGATTAGCACTAAATAAATCCGCATTAAGAGAGCTACAGTTATATTTTAGCCTAGCGTTATGGATTTTAACTAATCTGTCACCATACAAAAAGTATGAAGGAATCTTTTTAGAATTGAAAAATTTGTTTTGCAATTGAGATTTAAATGAGATGTCCGGATATAGACGTGAATTCGGATCCAGTCAATTCCACAGACGGGTTGTGGCAGGGAAATACGATCCATAAAATGTAGATTTTTTTGGGGGCATTTTTGCTGTGGTATATTCAGATTGCTACGTAGATTGTACGGATTAGCAGCTCCGGCTCAAAGTGGAACTAACTCTAGAAGATACTAGGGAGCTTTTGAATTCATAATTTTATAAAAAAAAGATTTAGCTTTTTTACTTTTTACCTCGCGTCTGGTTTTAAATTTTTCCCAACCTTTTTCTACATATAAGTATTCGGAACGAACAAATACGGGTAGGCCGGTTACTATCCGAGCCGCTTCTAGTTGCACTTTTTCAAGACGATCCGAATTTACAATCCCGCAGTAGTCCCATACTTCAGAACCGTATTCCAAAAGCGGTCGTATCAAAGTGACATACATTTTTTCAAGATATTCCCGTTTGAGTCTATATTTAAGCTTTCTTAGTACGTTAAGTTGTTTTGAAGCTGAATTGATGATTATATTTACGTGTTTCGTCCACCTGCAGTCGCTGCTTAAAGTTATACCTAAGTGTTTATGTTCAGTCACTGGGTAAATAATCGTATTGTCGAATGAAAAAGTAAGATTGTTGCTGTCATCCCTGAGATCAAACACCATTATCTCAGTTTTGTCAGGATTCAGTCTCATTTACCACTTATCAGACCATTCCTTCAGGCGAGTTAAATCGGAATTTACCATCACCTGAAGGGATTCTCTGTCATCAGCTGTATGTCCAATAGAGGTGTCGTCTGCAAAAAACCGCCCTAGCTCGTTCATTCTATCGACACTATCATTTATAAATATTAGGAACAGTAGAGGACCTAACACGGATTCCTGAGACACGTCTGCTTTTATATCCCCTACCGGCGAGAGACCGTCTCTTGGGCGGACTTGTCGTCCTCGGTCAATATTTTCCTCCACGGTCCATATAACTACGTATTGACCTCGTAAAAAGTCCTTATTTGATTATTATCCCTGTTTGATGAAATGTGCACTAGTGTATAGATGTTCTATGTTTGTAAACACAGTTATATTTTGTACATCGGTACTTATAAATCTTAAAATTACTAACATTACACTAGGACCATACTGGGAGGATATCCAATGCTCGACCCACAAATCTGCCCAGCGCGTTCCCGGTGGCTGATACGGAAGCCAATCGTTGGGGGTTGTCAGGTTCACTTCTTACCTCGTACCGTAGCGGGTTCCTTGTTTTACAGTTGCCTTATGCGTTATATTACTCATTTGATACATGTACATATGAATCAATTCATTGTTGATTTGTTCTCCTTCTTTTACAGTTTAAATACTACTCACTTATTTCATTAATCAATTATTCCGAATTATCTGATAAAAACTCTCGGTTAGTATAATTAATAAACATTGTGCATACTGACACATGTGACCAAAAACGGATGTTTCTGGTCAGGTGGTACATTTGGTATGTGTTGTCAGACATGGCGCTACTGAAAAGCCTGTATGGAACAAGTACAAGTGCAATAAGTAAGTTATTTTTTATGTATGATTTAAACAAATGGGTACTGCATACCATGGAATAAACTAACTTCAACACACTCACAAATTATGTAAATAACACCTCTGTGATAACTCCAAGGCAAAGAAAAGTGATATAGCCTTCTCTTGCATGCCGAGGCCAAACCACTCCTACAACGGAAGTCCTATAGATTGTAGACTGGTTTTACACCTAAAATAATGTTCACTGGTTGATAAGCCTTCATTAATCAATTACTCAGAATAGTGAAGAGAAATAGCTGGTTATTATTTTCAGTTTTTGGCACTTGTTTTATGTACAACTGTTTGCTGCTTTATATTTTTAATAAAAACTGCGTATTATAAATAAAAAACGATAACATCCGACATAACGGAAAGCAAATTACTTGAAGTGACAAGTTGACCTACTATATTCTACAAAATTACGTTTTATTTTTGTGAGTTTTTTGCGACTTTATATCAGCCCCTTTTCTTAAATTTAAGTGTTTATTCTTCTAACGTGCGTGTTATTTGTATTTGTGTGGTGTCTTACAATTTTTTGCCTCACTGCATATATTTGCTTGTTAATAGAAATTGTTGCTACATTTTTGCAATTAAAAATGCATGGTTATCTTATACCGCGGAGAAGATAATCAGGGGTTAGTTTAACAAATGAATAATACCATTCTGTTGAGAATGTTTGGGCTTTCTGACCATACAATTCCTGTATTGAAAACCCTGTTAGAAAAGTTTAAAAAGGTTGGTTTTAAAGGCAAAACGTGTTTTTTCAAGAAAAATTGTGTGTGCTTATACCCAATATATCTATATGTCAGTAATATATAACAGGGCTGTTACGAAAATATACGGACTGCATGAAAAAAATCATCGTGTCGGAGCACTGCGAACGTCTCTCCCGTTACGAAATGTACTAAAATTAATATATCTACCTCCGTTAAATCAGGTGATTTGATACCAACCATGAATTTTGTTGTATTTCCTTTCCACGTTAACTGTATCCCGTCTTCCCATAACTTGTATTCATCCTCCTTGGAATCTTGAATTTAGCAAAACTACAGGAAAGCGAATGATGCCGGCTACATTGTTTATGAAACAATTGTATGGGTGCGAGGCACACTGTTTATTCAGTCTTTAACAGAGTAAGTAACAACAAAATATGACAGCGAACTACTAATTCATATATAACTTTGTACCCTCCTGTTAATACCAAGAAAACTACAAAATGTTGACTTAGACTTAGACTGCCTCCAACTGTTATCCTGCGATCATTGTTGTTGCTGGCAATAAGGTACATTATAAATTTTAATTTATCGTCTAGTTCATACTAACCAATGACACGGTGACCCAGGCGGACAAATCACAGTTCCGTTTTGTGTATCCTCTTTGTGGTCCAAGCCCAAATAACAGCCGTGTTATCTATCTGTCGCTTTTGTTTCCAGAAGACATCTTAAAAGCATAATAAAACAATAAACTTACATTGTCAGAAAAATCATAACTGTAACTTGGGGGAGTGTTGAGTTTTCACCGCTTTTTAAAGCTCGTACAAAGAAAATTCTATTTTCTGTTAACAATACATGTTTATGTGTGTATATAATGTATTTTGACAGGGAAAATAATACATGTTTCGTAAAAGTCTCTATGCCAGATAAACTAAAACAAATTAGTGTTTCTTTCCTTTTCCCTCACATTCCAATGAACAACAAACACGTTGTTTCCTGTATTAAGTTTTCCTTATTTTGGTGACTCTGCAACAAGGTGAATGTTCCGGTGATTGTGCAGAGTTAAAACTGTGTATGTCGAACAAAGGAGCTACAGAAAGATTACCAGATCTCCAGATAACGAATACAACAACTGTTCGACCATTCTATAAAGCATTTTGCAGGTTTGTTATTATGTGACGCAATAAATATGTAAGTCTTAGAACTAGGCTCAGTCCTACAACTTTATATGATACTTACCATTTATTTATCTGTATACCTACCATTTATTTATCTGTATACTTACCATTTATTTATCTGTATACCTACCATTTATTTATCTGTATACCTACCATTTATTTATCTGTATACTTACCATTTATTTATATTTATACTTACCATTTATTTATCTGTATACCTACCATTTATTTATATTTATACTTTCCATTTATTTATCTGTATACTTACCATTTATTTATATGTATACTTACCATTTATTTATCTGTATACTTACCATTTATTTATCTGTATACCTACCATTTATTTATCTGTATACTTACCATTTATTTATCTGTATACCTACCATTTATTTATATTTGTACTTACCATTTATTTATCTGTATACTTACCATTTATTTATCTGTATACCTACCATTTATTTATCTGTATACTTACCATTTATTTATCTGTATACCTACCATTTATTTATCTGTATACCTACCATTTATTTATCTGTATACTTACCATTTATTTATCTGTATACCTACCATTTAGTTATCTGTATACTTACCATTTATTTATCTGTATACTTACCATTTATTTATCTGTATACTTACCATTTAATTATCTGTATACCTACCATTTATTTATAGTTATACTTACCATTCATTTATCTGTATACTTACCATTTATTTATCTGTATACTTACCATTTATTTATCTGTATACTTACCATTTATTTATCTGTATACTTACCATTTATTTATATTTATACTTACCATTTATTTATCTGTATACTTACCATTTATTTATATTTATACTTAACATTTATTTATCTGTATACCTACCATTTATTTATATTTATACTTACCATTTATTTATCTGTATACTTACCATTTATTTATCTGTATACTTACCATATATTTATCTGTATACTTACCATTTATTTATATTTATACTTACCATTTATTTGTCTGTATACTTAGCATTTATTTATCTGTATACTTACCATTTGTTTATATTTATACTTAACATTTATTTTTCTGTATACCTGCCATTTATTTATATTTATACTTAACATTTATTTATCTGTATACCATTTATTTATATGTATACTTACCATTTATTTATCTGTATACCTACCATTTATTTATCTGTATACTTATCATTTATTCATCTGTATACCTACCATTTATTTATCTGTATACTTACCATTTATTTATCTGTATACCTACCATTTATTTATCTATAAATAAATTTTGTGAGAATACTGAATTTTGATTGGCTGGAAAATATTTTCTATCAGAGGATGGAAAACAAATTTGATCGTCAAGGAGACACGCGCCATTTGACGTCATATATTACTCCACGGGAAACTAACAGTTTTGTGTTGATCTTTTTTTTTCAAAAATATCCAGTTACAAAAACAAAATTGTTGAGTTAATACTATTATTTGAATTTATTTATAAGTATTAACTACACAATATATTTTTTCCATCGAGGGATAACAAAATTTCCGTTGTGCACATTTAATAAAATCCGCTACACGGATTATACAATGTGCAAAACAGAAATTTTGTTATCCCTCGATGGAGAAAATATTTTTTGTAGTTAGTCCTTAAGTAAACTTACCATTTATTTATCTGTATACTTACCATTTATTTATCTGTATACCTACCATTTATTTATCTGTGTATTTACCATTTATTTATCTGTATACCTACCATTTATTTATCTGTATACTTACCATTTATTTATCTGTATACTTACCATTTATTTATCTGTATACTTACCATTTATTTATCTGTATACCTACCATTTATTTATCTGTATATTTACCATTTATTTATCTGTATACCTACCATTTATTTATCTGTATACTTACCATTTATTTATCTGTATACTTACCATTTATTTATCTGTATACTTACCATTTATTTATCTGTATACTTACCATTTATTTATCTGTATACTTACCATTTATTTATCTGTATACCTACCATTTATTTATCTGTATACTTACCAATTATTTATCTGTATACTTACCATTTATTTATCTGTATACTTACCATTTATTCTGTCGTGCAATTTTCGGCGCGTCGTCTAGTGATAGCGTGAGGTAAAACATATCGTATTCGATAACAAGTCGTAAACCAGAACATAATACTAAATATCTTAAGAAGTGAAGACAAGGGTACCAGGAGACTGTATTTGGCATTGCCGAATAAAGCAACAATTTATGCAGGATAAATACAAAAACATTACGATTAAACGAAAAAGAAAGCGGTGTTGCAAAAATGTAAAAATTTGGTCTAAGTCGGTTGTAATTTATGTTCCATGCCAAAAATTGATGCCGTGGTTGTATTGTGCATTATCTTTGAATAACTGTAGTCTGTAAAATAACGATTACTGCAATCAAAAAGTCACTAAATATAGAACAAGAGTTTAAATTCCAATGCGGTATTTGACTATAATACCCTAAAATAATCAAATCAGAAAATGTAAATCCTCTAGTTTAAGAGCCATATACTATCAACAAGTCTGTCAACAAACTTTAAAGTCAGACAACTAATCAGTGACCATAATCTAGATATAGAAACTAGTAGATATACAAATCTGTAAATTCTATTATTCAAAAGATATTGATGTCATTTTTCTTACGCTGTAAAAATAACTCAACTATAACATAGAAAATATTTTTTGAATATAATTTATCATCCACAGAATAATTTGAAATTTATTCTCATTCCTCAACCTGAACTTTTGACATAAATTGTATCTAGGAGACTTTTCATAGCAATCTATCATTTTGCGAAGCTAGGATCCTCGTTGGTTAGAAGTTCAATACATATTGTGTATCTTGGTTTTGATGTTTTCGGTACTTCGTTTGCAAGATCATTAAGAGTGTGTTTTGAATTTAAATTTGACAATAATAAATGATTGTTCAAATCTGCTTTTTTTAATTTCAGAAATCTGGATATTATAATAGACTGTTTTAGCCCTTTAACGTTTGGTGGTTGCTCAGCAACGCGAGGATACTTTAATTACATTCCAACGAAACAGGAAGAAACAATCTACTGGACAAGAACTTGTTCTGACCTTAACGGTAAATTTAACAAGTATTAGCTTTCCTAAAAAGCTAGCCGTCTCTAAGCTTTATTTTTCGTGGACAAAAATACGTACTGTTTTTTAATGTTATTATGTATTGTTATTATTAACATCACTTCATTATAAGTATACAATGTTTAGATAGCCAAATCAGGCAACCGCAAAATATAGGTCAGAGTCAGCATATGAAGCATGCACTATGCTAAGCATCTCTAGATGCATCATTCTACGCGGTAAGATAGTTGATGTGAACCTTGTCAGTAAGCAGGAAAGATTAAAATTGTTCTCCTTTTCTCACTTGTTTTTCCGTTTTTCTCCGTTTAAGTTTTATGATACACATTTTATGATAAACATACACAAATCAATGCGACTTTCCTTTTAAAACAGTTAAATTCCCATTATCTTTCATATTTCGTAACCGATTCGTGATCGCTCGGCTTTTCTCGAGTGGCAACGAACGGCGGTCGGCCTATTATTATTGCTACCGCAATGTTATGCGGGGTTTTCATCACTAACTTAGCTCTGCTTATTTGTTGAGTATTTTAAGTTTGGTTTGGACTAGCAGGAATGATATATGGGCTTGAGAGAATGAAATGTAGGCAATATGAAATAGAACAACTAGAAAAGATGCAAAGGAAACTCTTGAGGCCTTCCAAACAAAACCTCAAATACTGCAGTTTACCTATTCGTTGGTGCAATTCCAATACAGATGTACGAGTATATAGATCTTAATAATATACTGTCACTCCTTAAGAATATAATCAGATGCCTATCATCAGCAGAGTATAATATCTTAATTAGACAACATTGCTTCAACAGAAATAGCAACAAACTTTTTACAGAAAGGGCTGAACTAGTTTTAGAGAAATATGGAATGGAGACAATGCATGAACTAATGAAAAACCCTAGATCAAAAAAGGCGTGGAAAAAAGAAGTAAGGAAGGCAAAAAAATTATACTGGTCTCAACAATGTGAGGAAGATATAGCTAAGAAGTCAACCCTTTTACCTCCAATTACAGAAAAACCCGATGTCACAACCACATAATATTTGGGAAGGCGCAGAAAATGTACATAGAAAAATAAGAGCGGCAGAAGTCAAGATCTGTCGCGAACTGTATTCACGATATTAATGATTTTTTCTTGTGATTATTTTTTAATTATGCCATATTATTATTGTTATATAATTTGTTTAGAACAATGATGTTATGGTTTATTCTTGTACTATTGTTTATCTGGAAGCTTCTGGAATTTATACATGTTACTATTATTAGATAAGAAAGATTTAGATAATTATAGAAACTACTTGAAAAAGAACTTTCTACAATATTCTTTATAAAATAGTATATAAGACATGGTTGTAACATTTATAGGAGTTCAAGTTTAAGTTTAAGTTCAAGTAATAGTTGTAAGATTAGACAGTGACAATAGCAGTTATCCAATGTGGTATTGTTGAAAGTGAAAGTAGCTGTACATATTGTAAATAGAAGTTTGCAGTCAATAGAAACCTGATTCCGTGTTAGTTTGGATTTCGCCACAAGATCAGCTTGTAACTCAAACATACCTGTTTAATACAACAAGAAAAAAGTATGGAGATAGTTATATCAAAACTATATGCTGCCTATGCGGAGATGAGGCAGATGATCTACAACATTTTATTCTCAAGTGTCCAAAGCTGGAAAACGTTCGGAGAAGGCATCTCCGACATATCAAAAGCTACCTAGATAACCTCAGAAACGATGTTTATCAAGAGTTTGTCACACAAAACAACCTACTTCAACTCATACTGGACTGTACAAACCAACAGATGCCGTATATCAGTAAGCTGAAAAAACAAGGTTATATAGAGCTGGATACATGTGCTATAACCTACAGATGGAAAGGATGAGACAGTTAAAGGAGGGGGGGGGGACAGGATTCTATAAATATATAAACTATGTATAATCCGATGCTTTTAGTGTTTTTAATAGAAAAAATGCAATAGTGTTGATACCCTTCTTGTATATATATCTATGAATTTTATTTTGACTCCACGCAAGTGCATCTTATCGTTTTAACTCAAGCATCGTGTTTTAGCAGCTTTTATAGTTTTAGAAACCGCTATACATGCCCTTTTTGATATCAGAAAGTAAAATTTTAGATTAACAATATTTAAACATTTTAGTGCATTTATGACTAGTGCCTGATATTTTACGTATAATGCTGCTTCTTGCCTTTTAGTGCTTTTAGTGCTTTTACGATAAAGTAGTAATTGTAGACTGAGTTTAATAACTCTACATTTAAATAACTTATATGTTCTTGCCTTTTAGTGCTTTTAGTGCTTTTACGATAAAGTAGTAATTGTAGACTGAGTTTAATAACTCTACATTTAAATAACTTGTATGTGGATGCCTAACTGTCTTATTTGAGTGTTTGAGTGACCACACACTCTGACTCCGTCAACTATTCGTATTCTCAGTGTGACTATATGCACCATACACATGCAATGATGTGCACCACATATATCTATCCAGAGGATAGAGTGCGCCGACTAACGGCGGTAGTTACCTGAACAAGACAAGACAGTTGGCCAATCGGCAGCTGTCTCCCGATTTAGCCTATTATGATTGCTACCGCCCCGTAATTATGCCGGGTTTTCATCCCTAACTTAGCTCTGCTTATTTGTTTTCCAATCGGCAACTATCTCCCGATTTAGCAGCCAATCAAGACACAGCATTGTTTATCTGTTATCCTTGAGATACGACTGGTTTCCGCTGTTTAGCTTTTGATTATTTATCCCGTCTCGCATGCGAGACGGGAAAAATTGACATGTTATTTTTACATGATTTCCATATTACTTTAAGCGTTTGATTGATTTTCATATTTCTTGAAGCGTTTAATTGATTTCCATATTCCTTTATGCGTTTACTTGATTTCCATATTCCTTTTAGCGTTTACCATGGGTTTTACACCACAATATATATCTTTCAAAAGTAACAGTGTGTTACATATGTAATGTTGATTTCTTTACTATTTTAGGGTTATTTGCAGCCTTTGTGTGTATCATGATGCCGAATGTGTTCAGTGGTCTACAACACTGCGTACAGCAGACGCTGCATTACGTCACGAATTCTACAATAAGTGAACTATGTCAGTAGGTATTTACATGGAGCTTACTCTTTATTGAAATTTTTTGTCGACGATAATATGTAAACAGAAGGTCTCCATTTTAGTAAAACAAGAAAAGAAATTAGAAATTTAGGAGACCCATACTTAAAACAATACTTAAAGTAAAGACAACAAGATATTGTTTCACAACTATTAGTTCTCTGACGTATTGAGCCACAATCTGTGTCGTTTGAACAGTCTGGTTTACTACTTATGTTCTATGAAAAGAGAATAAGTTATCGGCTATCGGTTTAGTTATTTTAAGATTTACTCCATTCGGAAATAAACGAAATAAATTTGTTTTTATTTTTTACTCAGTACGATTCATTATGTTTTATGTAATTATTGAACAGAAAGATTTACTGTTTAATATATTGAAACATTGGAACTTCCTTTTTGTCGTTATAGGTCTCCGTTTTTTGATGAATATTACAGATGTTTGTTACCATATACGTATGGGTTTTGCACTGGCGTCAGTGTAAACGCACTACAAAATAACCTTAATCTCGAAAAGGCTGCGCTCTGCTCTTCTGTTAACTAGGACCAAAGGCAATAGGATTATAATAAGAGTTGGATCAAATTTTGTTTCTGTAAATGTTGACACTTGACGCTGCCATTTACTTTGAAAGTAGACATGCTTGGCATGGTATAAACGATGCCTTATATATCTGCTTAAATTATTTAAACCTATATTTATTCATTGCCTTAAATTGTTCACATATAAGGCTTCACTTTTGCAATAAATTTAATTTATTTAACTGGATAAGCATGGTCAACATACATCTAGTATTTGTAATATTGTGATATAATTGATTTGGAAGCAAATGTTATATCTTACATTTAATAACAAATCATTTGACGCTATGGATTATTATAAATTATGCACTATTTATAATATTTTTCGTTTAACCATCTCGTGCTCGGAAGTTAGTTACAAATATTTAAATAATCACAAATCTCTTAACGAGCGACTGCAATTCTAATTTATAATTGTATTCATGCTGTAATTTATTTAAATCAAGAGATTTGATTGGTTAAAACATTTAAATTACGTCATCACAGATAAATTTATGTATCTATATTTCCTCTGAGCGGACTACTTTCAGTAACCAAGGTCAACAAGATGGTGTCCTCCTAGTGTATCGTAAGGGAGAGGGGACAATGTTTTGTCTGCCGCAAATATTTCTAAATAAATCGATAGTGATTTCAAATAAAGTATAATATAAATAAAATATAAGGTTTCATTTTGTTGTTTTTTCTATCAATATTTACAGAACCTAGATTCCTTAAGTATTTTGTTTTGCATATTCCTTGGTACATTTTGAGGTCTAGATAGGTTACGGTAACTATTTATAGTGCTTTAAAAATCGCACGAGTTTGTGAGCGAGTCGCCGGAGTTTACACATTGAATATTTCCTAAAAACCAGTGTTTAATCTTATTTCATTATCATATGTCATTATATAATTACATAAATTACAAAGGAGTGCATTTGCAATAAACAAAATGTCTTAAAAGCACTTTTAAAGAAATTACTTCCCGTTTATTAAGAACAATATTTTATCAGCTTCGTCGTATGGTATTCACATTTCACAATTTATAGCTAATGTTAGATGTTGCAATAGATACCTCCAATCTTAATTGACAAGGATTGCCAGTTTACCTACCGCAGGTCGGGGGTTCTCTCCGGGTACTCCGGCTTCCTCCCCCAATAAAAACTGGACGCCATGAAATAGATGAAAAATTGCTGAAAGTGGCGTTAAAACACCATTCAAACAAACAAACAAAGCAATAGATACTCTGATTTTCTAGACTGGATAATGCTGATGACCAAATCACTTCTCAAAAAAACATTTAACTTGTTCCAAAAAAATGACGATAAGTAACTCGACGGTGTCCAATTAGAGGCAGCAATTCTTACTCACCCAAAATACCTACGTGGACCATACTTACTCATCCCAAACACCTGGGTGGACCATGTTCTTTTAATTTGGTTCAGGTTTCTCTCTCCTCTCTTGGTGTGGATGTTTTGGTTTCTTATTTGTGTCTTATGTCTTAATATGGATTTTGCCTTTGTCCTAGAGTATTTTATATTGTTACTTTGTCCTATTTTTTCATGCTTGTTGACTGATTGATTTTCTATCTTGTATTTGTTTATTGTAAAAAGGATATGAAAATGTGTTTCTTACTTTCTTTGTTTTAACAGCAGGTTTTTTCAGCTGTATCATGGCGTAGAGTTTTTATTGCGGAGGAAGCTGGGCTACCAGGAAAAACCCTACGAGTTTTGGCAGAAAACTGGCTATCCTTGTCAGTTACGGTTTGAGGTGCACACCTCATAGATAGACCACAAATGTAGTAGTTGGAAAATATCATTCAAATGTCTTTAAGTTTCCAATGTTTAATATTGATGTAAACACAACTGTAAAAACCTAAAAACACAATTATAAATCATATAGATAAGACATTAACAAATCATTCACAAAATATATCTCATTCCAAATTATAAAATGGTAGATATTTGTTTCAGATTAAATCTGTATAGCTTAACCTATAACTTTACACGCATTAAGACCATTTAACAATAACAAAACAAACAGCACATAAAAATTACTGGTCTTTGAAACCAGGTTGTACATCGGCGAATGACAAATAATGTATCAATATTACTATATTGTTTTGTATTTGTATATTTGAACCGACTGCCACAGTAGGAACATATCCCGATCGTTCACAGGCGATTTTTCCAGGTTTTATTCTTTAATGTTTTCAAATTTGGTTGAACAATCAAAACATTGTAGTTAAATTCAAACATTGAAATATATATATATATATCTGATGATATATAATGATATCCTTATACCGGCTTGAAAATAAAAATAATGAAAAATAAAAAAAACCCATTATTTTCTGTTATATTACATCTAAAGCACTTCATTTTGATGTGTATCAATGATGTGTCAGACATTAAACTTCAAAATAGTTTTATTAGAGTTTCAAACGCGATCGATATCATTTATCCTTGTTTATGGAGAAAGAGTAATATAAACAATGCTACTGATACAAATCCCCTCCATTATAAAACATGCAGAGTTAATGCAAGCAAATTGTTTTATTTTGTGATAAAAGCACACTATATTAAGATGTAAATGTCAGCTTAACGATAGAATCTCTGTCGTATATTATCATTCTTGTTAAAACTATCGACACCTTCCATTTCGTAAAAGCTTTATGGAATAACTCGTGGGAACCATTGTAATCCATATTTATAATTTGTTTTATGGTGCGTTGTAATAAAGTAATCCGTATTTCAGCCGCATTTCCATGTTTAGAAAAAATGAAGGTGATGATCATTATAAAGGAAGCTTCAGCACCCTATAGAAATTATCATGTTTCAGAACTGACGCCTGTTTTTCTATCTTAATGGTGAAATATTGAAAAGAAATAGCCAACGCATTTAACTCTTAGAGATGTCAAATTGCAGAACATTTACGTTCTATTCCTGATACCTGAATATGATAAAATTCTTAAAGGACATTTCAGTACACCTATCTAAATAAACAAATCTTAATAACTAATTATTGTTCTTTTGTTATTGAGGAAATAAAATAAGTTCTGATTTTAAATTGAAGTAAATATACTGGGCATGATTTATTGACTACTAATGTCTTAACTCTGTTAGTTCCATGCTATTTATTTGTTATCAAAATATTTGTTTTTACTATAATACTGCATTAATGAACTTTTTAAAAATTTATCTTGCATATTTTTCAAACATGTTTCATAAATGATCAAGTGAGTATTAAAATAAGCCATAGGAACTCCAATAAGTTTTCCAAATAAGTTAGTTTTTTTTTTATTTTATTAGTGCATGTTTGTACATATGTTCGTATATGTGTATCAAGTAATCATCATTACCATTTGCTGTTTTATTAGTTTCTCTAGTCTCAACAGTTCCAATTTATATTATCCATTTTTAATCTCGTTATGTGAGCGGTGACCTTAATACGTAAGAGTACGATCATTTGTTTGGCCACAATAGATCTAGAAAATATGGGGTAATACATCAACGAGTTTAGGCCTGTTTACGCTAAAGATAGTTAACGATTATACATATATTTATGCTAAATTACATTTTTGGCAGAAATACCATTTTATTAAATTTAATTTTGACCATCAATTGTTTTAGAACACCAATATGGCGGAATAATAATTGATAAATGCAAATGCGAATGCTTTTCCGAGTATAACAGAATAAATTGTTCGGACGCAGAATTTGTAACTATTTTTGTCCAATCAAAATGCAAGTTTTTCTTCAGTTGGCATGGGTAACAGTAATTTAGTATAAAGTTCAACATTCAAAAATATACCGACTGCGTGGTGAAATATCCAAATAACTTCCTTCTTTTTTATATTTTGTTTTTAGAAAAACCTTTAGATTTGAACTTGATATAATTGTCACAAATAAGAAAAATTGTCACAAATAAGAAAAATTGTCACAAATAAGAAAAATTGTCACAAATAAGAAAAATCACTAGCATTGCTTATTTTCTAATGTTAACGTGGTAAATAAACCTGTATATGGAATAAAGAAGTTTGTAGTTTGAAGTTTAAACAACGGTTGATTAATTCGCGTTAAGCGTCCACTGTTAGGCTTATTTTAGCTGTTAACAAATCTTGGGCAAAACTCAATTTAAAGCACTTAAAAGAATATCATATATGCTTTTTAAAAAGTAAGAACGCATAACAGCAAATAATTAAATTCTTATGGGATGATATTTTTGCTTATGCTTAATGGCATTTACCATTTAATTCCGCAGAACCACAGTACACAACATGCTGTCTTACGTATCTTAAGGTATCTTACAGTATTCAACATAATGTAGATACATTTGAACGACATGCCTCAAGCTAAATGGGAGAGAGATATAATAATTAACGGAGCGAGAAAAGACTATTTTAAATAATTTATTATTATTACGGTAAATTGTATTTTATCGTTCACACAATTTAACCATAACAAAGACCATACGTTGTCTCTGATTGTCTTTAACCAAGTTTTTTGTGCTATTTAAGCTAGAACATGCACAAACCGACTTTTATTTTCAATAACTATCTCATCTTTGTTGTCGTCTTCATAGCACTTTTTTATGGAAGGCAATTGCAGCTATGTAAAGAACGTATTTAATATAAACGAAATTCATTCACTATTGCTTACATTTTTTTATGTGGGTTTCATTATTATGTCATGCTGAACTGCTGACGACGTGTCTTTATTTTGGATAATGTATCCATGGTGTTGTCTCATACAACACTTGGTCTGTAGTTATGAAACCAATATGTATAAATTGCTTTCATTTTCTTGTTAACTTCATGTTATCTGATCTAAGAGGGAAGTTAACAACTGGAATACTGCTACTTTAAATTAAATGACAAATGAGTACATAGAAAAAACATGAGACAGCAATAGAATAAAGCCAAATAAATGAGTGTGAAGAAACACATTTCATGACTTACAATATATGATATATATATTTTGACGTTTTATGTTGTA
The DNA here is from genome assembly GCA_944474755.1 of Limnoperna fortunei. Lineage (NCBI taxonomy): Eukaryota > Metazoa > Mollusca > Bivalvia > Mytilida > Modiolidae > Limnoperna > Limnoperna fortunei. The sequence continues at coordinate 86,278,261 of OX104118.1, forward strand.
ATGGTGTTATGCGACTAATATTCTGTTTTATAAATAATCTAATTATGTACAAATAAAGGTAATACCAAAATACAGAACACCGAGGAAACTGTTAAAAAGGGCAATCCATAAATCAAAGTCCAAGAAACTGACAGAACCAACAACAAAAAATATAGCAATGGTCCAAGAGAAATGGCAAGTTAAACCAGGTTTATAGCATGCTAAACCTTCCGCTTCTATTACTGTAGTATGTGAGTTGTTTGTTGATGAAAATGGATGGGTGTCGTATACCACTAATCATAAATAGGTTTATCCAATAATCATCGCAGCGCAAACACTGTATTGAACTAAAAAGTTGGAAAAGGTAGCTACTATCATATTTTCAAACAATTAAAATATTTTTCTACAAAGAAATCATATTTATAGTAAAAACTAGATATCAATGAGATGGTTTCCACATCTGTGGGCCCCGTCGACCTTGAGGTCAAGGTCAAAGGTCATCAATCATGGTATGCGACTCATTGCCTTGATGTTATCCACCCACATTCCAAATAACAAAAGCCTACCTCGAAAAATAAAAGAATTATAATTCGTCATTCAGAAAGCAATAATGTTACATTAAAGCCGAAGTTCAAGGTCAAAAGTCAACAACCACACTATGTGACACATTGCCTTGATATTTTCTACCAACATTCCAAATATCAAAAGCCTACTTCAAAACATAAAAAAGTTACAGCCTGGACATGAATGTTTCATTCATGACCTTTAGGCCAAAGTTCAAGGTCAAAGGTCAACAACCACGGTAAGCGACTCATCACTTTGATATTATTAACTACCGACATTCCAAATATCAAAACTCAAAAGATCAAAAAGTTACAGCCTGGACATGAGTTTGTCATTCAGAAAGCAATAAAGTTACCTTAAGGTCAAAGTTCAAGGTCAAAGATCAACAACTACGGTATGTGACACATTGCATTGATATTATCTACCTACATTTCAAAAATCAAAAGCCTACCTCAAAAGATAAAAATGTAACAGCCCGGACATGAATTTGTCGTTCAGAAAGCAATAATGTGACCTTAAGGTCAAAGTTCAATGTCAAAGGTGATCAACCATGGTTTGCGACACATCACCTTGATATTATATACCACATTCCAAATATCAAAAGCCTACCACAAAAGATAAAAAAGTTACAGCCAGTACACGATTACTTTCGGACGGCGGACGGACGGACAGACTAATCACTAAGTGGCGGGGCCATAATAATCGTAGAACATTTTATCATTCAAGAAATCAAAAGTGACATGCTTAGAAACATAATACCCTGCAAATTGACAAGCAAACACTAAGCTGTTGCATAACCATGTTTGCATTTAATCAAACGTTGAATGTTGATGACGTCTAGCATACTCTCCCTAGAGAAGAAAATTAAATCCTAAAATTTCATGTTTCTAAAACAAATATTTTTACTGCTTTGCAAACGACTTGCTTTTTTGAAATCTTAGAACGCAGCGACATGACATATAGTCCATACCATACCTAGAAAACTGTCAATTTCAATGTTTCGGTTTTAGCCCACTGTTTTAATCAGCTAATGTTCGTTTATATCTGTTGATGGCTGTGTTGTTTCTGAGTAAATTGGTTTGTAATACTGCTGAATTATAAGACAAGAATTATTATTTTCTATCGAAATGCATTTTTCCTCAAAACATACAACACTTTTGGCAGCTTATTACTACATAACTCATTTTTTGTTTGAGAGAAGTTTCTTGATACTCTACTGTTTGAAGTCTCCAGTATTAGAACCGACACCGTTTTATAATTTAAAGAACAACAATAATATTCTAACATATATGCATAAACCTATTAGTTTATACATCATTATGTTCAAATTAACAAAAACCCATAATTTTGTATTTTTGTTTAAATACAATAAATCAATTAAGCCTCTAATTTATACTTGATCTCTGCTAAGATCGATATTCTAATTTTATAATCCTCGATTTGATAATTATGGATTCCAGTAATGAACATACTTGCAACGTTATTTAAAATATTATTAATACATTGCTTTGTTGTACCATTCAAATCAAAACTATTTTGATGGTGCAATCTTTTAAACAACTTTAGACTTTTGCGCTTAACAATACTTTATAATAAGACCGAACAAAACATTATAACTAATTATTACAGCAGGACCTCGAGGGGTGAGTAGTTCAGTCAGGTTCAAGTATTTTGAAATATAGCAACCTAAACATGATATCTGCAGACTTTATTATTTCGATTAATAAGATACAGATTATCCGCTCTTAATTAGTCGGAATAAAGCTTGACGTATTCATAACGCATTGTATTCATTTTATTTTTCCTTGCTATTTCATCAATACACTTTGTTTAAATTTCATATGTAAAGATTCTACAAAAAGTTTAGCCAAATAATCGATGATTTGGAAAATATTAATTTATTGGTTAACTAATTTATCTTATAAACATATACATTGAATAATAGATATATATAAGTAAATATAAAAAATTTAGGCCTTGATCATATTATTACATTTCTATGGTATAAAATAATCCTTTTTTAGACAAACATGACTAGTTTAAAAAGGTTATGGTACAAAAATCTGTTGTATGTAATTATTTATATGTACATGTATATGATTACAAATTAGTATTTTATTATGGTACAAACTAGTTATGGTATGGCGTGAACTTTAAGGGAATTTTACTTACCATTACAATTTTGGTCACCTAACCCAAAGGGCTGTGTAAGCTATTTCCATCATTTAGCCACCATCGTTATCGTTGACCGACAACATTTCATATTTTTTTTTACTTCTATCAAAACATTTCTGCGTTTTGAAAAAGCTTACCTGGTCATTCTAAACAAAAGTTGAGTTTTATATGCTGATTTAATTAAAACATAACTGCTAGGGCCGATTATGCGCTCTTATCAGTAAAAATGTAAGAACCCGTTTTTTGAAGAATCACTTGACATATTGAATCGTTTGTGATATTTTAAGAAAGGTACATTAGCAAGTCCTCTATGAATCTTACTTTGAGAAAATACTGTTTAATAGCAGAAGCCGTTTCAACATGAATCAATTAATGCTAAAATCATGCAATGTTGGCTCTTTATTGTTTTAGTGCTGAATAGAATATTTTGGATCATATTGGAAAACCATTTCTTAAGTACTGCGTAAACATATAAAAAGTTTTAGCAAGAGTCTTCTACTCAATTTGTCGAGCTTTACACCTATAATGACTGTTTCTAGTGTTGGAGGCAAAATAAAAAATGTAGACAATCTTCTATTGAATCTATAGAATTATTTATAATATTGTAATGCAGATGAATATTGGTTTTCATTAGGCATAATAAATTATGTATATCTTGTTTCTACTGTAAAATTAATTTACCTTTACACAGTCAATTTTTTATGATAAAATTTCCAATGCGTGTCGTCTCATATGATTAAATTCAGTCACCGCAACTAAGAGTATTAAAACAATATCGTCCCTATTCCCACTGAGATAAATCAAATGCCAAACAATCAAATGTTGTACTCAGTGGACGTCAAGCACAAATTCACTAAATGTAGATGGGTTGATATGTTAGCATATTATATTAATATCATGACCATGTACCGACCAACAGACCGCAAAGAACCAACGGAAATAGGCTTGCAAGAAGAAACAGTCGGGAAAACCCCGATCAACTGGTTAATTGAATAAACTACTATTGTATCACATAGATGTAAATACGAGGTATATTAGTTTGTGTTGGTGTTAGGTGTATACATTTTTTATAATAATGTAAGTACATAAACCGCGACTATATTGAGATGCATCAATATCAGTCTATAGCTTACAATTAGGTAAACCCTTCTATGTCAACGATATGGAGTTAGAAATTAAGAAATTTTAATTCAATTTGATAATTGCATTTTCTATGGCTGTTTGCATCATTCGTGTATGTAAAAATAGAAATCCTTCATAAATTATGTATTAATACATTGAAGCTTTAAATAAATACCGTCATTTGTGTCACTTATATCGATTTGTTTCTAAAAATAAGTAAAACAAACGGTTGAACTTTAAATCATTCATAAGCATGATTTGTTGTTGCCAAGACGAATAACAAATACTGATGTTGGACCTAAGAAACTTATGCTTTTGAAGTCCGACAACTGTACAAATGAACTACCTCCCATACGCGACCCAATGAACAATTTAAATCTCGTTTTTAACCCCCATGAAAAGTCCGCGGTGTTAAACAGGTACTTCTGTTCCGTTTCTTCAGTACGTGATGACAAAAAAGAGTTGCCATCCTTTGTATCTAGGTGTGACAAAGGGATTGCACACATTAATGTCACAGTTCAAGATGTTCTTGACTGTATGTGCAACCTTAATATCAATAAAGCGTTCGGTCCCGATAACATAAGTAACAGAATGTTACGATCTGTCAAGGAGGAGATTGCGATACCCTTAAGTATCCTTTTTAATAAATCTCTTAGGGATAATAAATATCCCGATAAGTGGAAGGTCGCTAACGTTGTTCCTTTATTTAAGACAGGCGATAAGTCCCTCTCTTCTAATTATAGACCCGTGTCTATACTTTCTTGTGTCAGTAAACTGTTTGAAAAAATAATTTACAAGTACGTTTTCAATCATCTGCATAGTAATAACCTCCTTTATAAACTGCAGTCTGGTTTTATACCAGGATTTTCTACTACTCATCAATTAATTGAGTTGTATCATCACATTTTACTCGATCTCGATAATAAGAAAGTAACTAGTGTAACATTTGCTGACATAAGTAAAGCATTCGACACCGTCTGGATTAGAGCACTACTTTACAAAATGGAAAAATATGGAATAATTGGTAATGTCCTATCCTGGTTTGAGAGCTATCTCACTTCCCGCAAACAAAGGGTGTTTACTCGAGACTGTCTTTCGCCGGTAGGGGATATAAAAGCAGGCGTGCCTAAAGGATCAGTGTTAGGTCCTTTACTGTTCCTAACATTTATTAATGATATTGTCGATGGATTTGACGGGCTAGATGGTTATTTGCAGACGACACCTCTATTGGACATACAGTTGATGACAGAGAATCCCTTCAGGTGATGGTAAATTCAGATTTGACTCGCCATTTGGCAAATGAGACTGAATCCTGACAAAACTGAGATAATGGTTTTTGATCTCAGGGGTGACAGGAACAATTGTACTTTTTCATTTGACAATACGATTATTTACCCAGTGACTGAACATAAACACTTAGGTTTAACTTTAAGCAGCGACTGCCGGTGGACGAAACACGTAAATATAATCATCAATTCAGCCTCAAAACAACTTAACGTACTAAGAAAGCTTAAAAATAGACTCAAACGGGAATATCTTGAAAAAATTTATGTCACTTTTATACGACCACTTTTGGAATACGGTTCTGAAGTATGGGACAACTGCGGGATTGTAAATTCGGATCGTCTTGAAAAAGTGCAACTAGAGGCGGCTCGGATAGTAACCGGCCTATCCGTATTTGTTCGTACAGAATACTTATATATAGAAACAGGTTGGGAAAAATTAAAAACGAGACGCGAGGTAAAAAAGCTAAATCTTTTTTTTATAAAATTATGAATTCAAGAGCTCCCGAGTATCTCCTAGAGTTAGTTCCACCTTCAGCCGGAGCTGCTAATCCGTACAATCTACGTAGCAATCTAAATATACCGCTGCAAAAATGTAGAACAGCTACATTTTTTGGATCGTATTTCCCGGCCACAACCCGTCTGTGGAATTCACTGGATCCGAATTCACGTCTATATCCGGACATCTCGTCATTGAAATCTCAATTGCAAAACAAATTTTTCTATTCTAAAAGATTCCTTCATACGTTTTGTATGGCGACAGATTAGTTAACATCCATCACGCTAGGCTAAGATATAACTGTAGCTCTCTTAATGCGGATTTATTTAGGGCTAATCTAATTTCCAGTCCCTCATGCTCTTGTAGATATCAATATGAAAATGCAGAACACTACTTTTTTCACTGCACTAAATACAATGTACCCAGAGATGTCATGCTAAATAATTTACATTCAGTCGAACTAGAATTGAATGATCTTGATGTTTATGTCAATGTTCAACTTTTATTATCAGGATCTGAAAATTTATCACACGATATAAATGTTGTTTTTTCACTTGTTCAACAATATATTAAGGCTACCCACCGTTTTTCGTAACACTAAAAGTGTACCAAAGAAGCGGCTGTTTACTTATGTATGTATTTGTTATGTCAACAATTCAATAGCCAAATTGCTTGTCTTATTGTATCATTCAATAGCTACTATCGTGGTCGCATAATCCTTGCAAATCCTGCACACACTTAAGCGTTCACCTCTGAACAAATTGCCTCTATTTTTTACACCCAATCAATCAATAAACTATTCACTGTTATGTTGTGTATGTTTAAATATTATTGCATCACATTGTATCTATTTAAGTGACTTAATCATTATCAGTGTGGTGTCTACCGCTTCTTTTGTTATGCAAATTAACGGTCATGAACGCTAGTCTCTTTCACTGACATTTTTTTGTGTCTTTATTGCACTTCTAAGAGCACAATTTGTGTATATAATAACTTATTGTGTATATATAATGTTCTTCAAGTTATGTTATTATTGTTGCATTAATGGAGAAGACAATTCTAAGTTCTGGTAACTTGTGTCTAATCCAAATTGTTTTACTTGATAATCTGAAATAAGATAACAATTGCCAACACGCAAGACATTGGACTAAATTTAATAAAGCACAAGTATAGTATTTAAAATAAATTAAAAATTTAAAACTTTTAAGACTGTTTTTAAATTAACAAGTCACGACTAACATCAAATATTAGATACCAATTTCCAATATGACATACCTAAAACACTTCGAGTTCACACCAGTGGTAAAACGAGCATATACTCCTTATCAACACTCTTATGGCAACGTCATAGCAAGAATGTTTGCATATTCATTGCCGTCACAATTAACTTTGTGTCCTAAATAGTAGACAAGTCCTGAAACTCATGGGTTACTTTGTTGATACAAGGTAATGACATAATTCACTGGGGATACGAATATATACTGCTTTTACCACGGGTTGGCCCTTTATGCACAGATTTTAAAATATTTTGTCAAAAGGGCGACCCCGTGGTAACATCAGTATACTGTATATTCGTATCCACAATAAAATTTTTCTGAAATAACTGCATATAAATAGACTGTAGTCACAATATAAAGTAACCAAACAACTCTGGTTCTCTACAGATAAAATCATCCTTGTCGTATGTCTTCACACCCGAACCTAAATTTACACGTTTATACAAAATGTACTAGAGATTTGATCTGTTCCGGTTAAATTATTCAATTATATTTCTCGGATTTTAAACAAACACAGCTTCTCACGAAAATGTCTTCAGAGACTCTTTCAAGCTTTATATAGAAATAATAATGTGGTAGGTTTTATGTCTTTGATATTATATAGATTTTTTCCATAAAATCAAACGAATTAGATTGTTTGAAGTAGAGACATTTAATAAACCTATACAGCGTATATTGATTTACAAAGATGGAAAATCTGAAATAATCCTCATATTACAATATGTAATAATCTATAACAGCAGCTTCCTTTTTAGTATAACCAATAGAAAAAAACGTTCTTTTATGTTTGTTATTTTGATCAAAAACCTTTGTATTCTTGTTTAACACTGGAGACGCCTCTTCAGCATTTTGTCTTATGTAGTATAAAAAATAATCTTTTAAAAACATGTTTTTTTAATTTGATTTCAATTTAGATTGTACCACATTTAATAAATATAAACGAACTCCGATATTTATTTATTTTTATTGGCTTATTGTTGGTTATTTTGGTTTGGAAGATTGTTATGTGTAGAGATTTGATTATTTGTAGCTCGACACTAGGGTAAGATTGTTATGTGTAGAGATTTGATTATTTGTAGCTCGACACTAGGGTAAGATTGTTATGTGTAGAGATTTGATTATTTGTAGCTCGACACTAGGGTAAGATTGTTATGTGTAGAGATTTGATTATTTGTAGCTCGACACTAGGGTAAGATTGTTATGTGTAGAGATTTGATTATTTGTAGCTCGACACTAGGGTAAGATTGTTATGTGTAGAGATTTGATTATTTGTAGCTCGACACTAGGGTAAGATTGTTATATGTAGAGATTTGATTATTTGTAGCTCGACACTAGGGTAAGATTGGTAGGTAGAGATTTGATTATTTGTAGCTCGACACTAGGGTAAGATTGGTAGCATGTAGAACGTGGTATATTTTAAATACTTATATCAAACAAGACATTCTAATTAACGGTTGAATTATTATATCAGAGGATAATAATTTTAATACCTAGTTATTTAAGTAGATTTACTTTGTCTAGCTAGTTACGTCTCACAATGTTTTTACAGTGTTTACCATTCTGGTAATCAAAACTCTGGAAGCCTCTCATTTTTTAATACCTGGTGAACACTTGCACTGATTTAATTGTTGTTTTATGTTGGCATATTGTTCTCTTTATTAAGACGACTCCTCATATAGCTACAAATAAATAACAACGAATAGTATAATAAAAAGCGTAGAATTTTATAAAAAAAAATACTACTTATAAGGAGAAGAAATAATGAAAACATTTGTAAAATATAGTAGTTTGTTTTATTTATCTTGAACATGACAATAATAGAATTAAGATATCTTCAAATACGCAGAGACATCTTAATAAACCTTTTGTCAAAAAAAGTATCTACACATTGGCTAGACTTGCCACACATTGGCTAGACTTGCCCCACATTGCCCAGACTTGCCACACATTGGCTAGACTTGCCACACATTGGCTACACTTGCCACACATTGGCTAGACTTGCCACACATTGGCTAGACTTACCACACATTGGCTAGACTTGCCACAAGTTCTTTCACTTCCTTTTGTGTACACAAGCCGATAGTATAGGAAATGTTGATAATAAATATATATCTCTCTAATAGCAAAAACAATCAAAAGGGACTGGTGGCAAGTCTAACACATTGACCTACTAAGTAATAATTAAAGATAGTTTGAAATTCAGTCAGATTGATATTTAATAAGAACAAAACTATTATATCATTACAAACCTGTAGATATGTATTACATGTAAACATTTATATTTAATGTTATCACTCAATTCATAATACACATAGCTAAATGATCATCGTTTTATTCACAACAGTTATTCGAAACATGATAATTGTACCTTTGTTCATTATAAAATGAAATAGATGTTGGAAGAATACACTAAACATATATATGATCATAATGTGTTATTTTACCGTCGTGTTTATGCGTTATGCAATATCAGGATTAATCAATATTTCTATATATTTGTGTATAGATAATGAACAAATAACGGAATACTTTCAATAATGGAGCGCTATTTCTTCTAACTAACCAAAAATACATTTCTAAATTGGAAAACTGATGTCACATAAAATCACGTGAACAGTGTTACTAGTTGTTTTAATAATGTTTTACATTTCCTGTACATGTATGTTTATGACAATAAAGTCTCAATTGCTTATACCTTTGACATCGAATTATATTAATTTCAATCTACCTTGCCAATCTAAATTCACGAATAAAGCAAAACAAAACAAACCAATACAGTTGTCTGTAGAAATGGTATTAAAGAATCCCTAATGACCTTTACAAAGTAGGCATGTATAATTTCTAATGAATATTGTGATCTAAATGACATGAATCTTTATTAAGATGCAGCACAAAGGAATTGCATGGCTTCATCTTGTCAGATGAATAAAAAATCACAGAACATTAATTATCGATTTAAATAAGAAAAACTGTGTATTTATTTAAACCATTGTGATTTGAATATAAGGTTTACGTAACGTACGAATCCCAACACAAAGTAAAGTGGATCCAAAAATAATATACAGTGAAATAGGAACAAATCACACAGAGCAATCAAATGCAAAGCTTAAATATGCTATGAGCATGGCAAATCACACGATGATACAGAACAAACTTGTATAAAAATGGTTAATTGTCTCATGACTAAACACAAAGACAGCATGGAACTAACTACAACTATACTGGAACGACTACCGTAACGAATCAACACATTTCACAGCAAAGGCAGCATCTGGTGTATTGTATGCAACTTGTAAATTTAACCCTTTACAACATACACGATCGCCATATCTTATGCCTTCTTCGTTTGTATCTATAAGTACTTTTCCACGTTCGGTACACGTCTGGTTTTCGGATCTATTCTGTAATGAAACAAATGGCTGGTTTTAGAACAAAAGCTATACTTTATTCAAACAATGGTGTTTAGATTTGTACCCAGTTTCGGGATTGATTATAATATTTTCATGAATAAAAAATAACTGTAAACTAAATCTACCGTTTTGACCAACTTCTTTTAGCTTGGCAAAGTTGTACTGGTTTTCATTGAAGTAATAGACAGTCAAGTAATTTTCTAAGTGATCATTAGTGATCAAGATATACATCGTAGTGGTAGGAACAAGAATCTATAACGCTTATTTTCACGACCCAACACTGTGTTTGTGTATTGTCAAATGACCATTCTGTCACATTGCTCAATGTAAAACACTAAACTTAATATTGCGTGCTTGTAAAGAAGATTTTAAATGAATGATCATCGATCGATTAATTCTTCCAAATAACATTTCCGTATTTAGGACAATTAATATGGGATATAATGTTAAGCATCAATTAGAGTTGTGAATGAACCTGCAAAATATTCCCCCCTGTCGTACGTCAGCTTTTCATGTGCATCCCAATTGCCATTGACGACCTTGGGAGAAAGGCCAAACAATTTAATAATCAAGTTTAGCATCTATCGGCAGACCATTTTTAGTCCGGTTTTCACCAGATCGTGGACTGGGTTCTAGATAAGCACAAAAAAATCCTCTCATGCAGCAAAATTGTATAAAATATGCGAAATTAGAAGAAAAATGATCGTACAAAGTGTCAATGAAAGAAACAACCAACAATGATAGTATGGAATAGCATTCCGAGTGTTTTGTACGTTTATTTTGGATGAAACGCATGTATTTAATCTTAGGATGCACTGTCTTAAACCTTAGATAGAATCGTCGTCTTCTATCATTAAGTATGGATAAAAGATTTTTCCTTCTGACAGGATTGCATTAATTTAACTATTTAACAGGAAAGACGCAGAAAATTGTAAATTTAACCTCCTCGCTCAATGTCCATAAAGTGACAGTAAAAAATTATCAAACAACGAGTGATGGATTAAAACACGATACAATATTCAATTGTCCTTTATTCTACATTGTTTTCAATGTCGTTAGTAAATATTTACTTGTTATATGGATACATTTGATGGCTGTTTGTTAGTATTCAAATAAAAGTACTAGTTCAGAATCGCTCTGACTGTTGTTTTTCATGTAAGGTTCGTATTGAATCTGTAGCACATTAAATCCTTACTCGTGTTCAAACAAATTGTTGAGAAATAACATATCAGGACTGTAACAAATCTCTGATTGAAACACGACAGCAACATGACACAAAGAAGACACTAAAATACAGAACAAGAAAAATGAGGAACCCGAACTCCTAGAAACCATGATGCCAGGGACGACGTTAGCAACGCCTGCCTCTTATTAGACTCCTATCTTTTTACTATGTTTATGTTATATCCATCAAAACGTCAAAACCAGGTATAGAATTACCGACCTTTGATTCAGAAGTCTGATCGCATTTGGGGAGAGGGGTTTTCTGAAAGAATCAACTAATTCGTGATGACGATCATAAAATACTAGTATACCATCAACTTAATTGGAACAAATCGCTGTTTTAATAGCCTAGTAGTCAACAGCAGCGTCCCGTCTGAAATTCGCATACATATGAGTAGTGCAAATTAAACGTCATATGCGGCACATGAAATAATATTGCTATACATGAAAGAAAAGTTGATAATCCTCATGACTATCTTATATAAAAGAGTAGCAAAGAAAACCGACCGAACAACAAGAGCCAAAAACCAAGGGACAGTTCCAAATCCGGATATAGACAAACACAACACAAAAATCAAAAACATAAAACACAGAAAGAAAGTAACCCGAACCCAATAAAAACCATGGGTGCACTCATTTGAGAAGAAGGTATAGAAAAGAGGCACCAAGCTGTACTTGTACTGCCTCAGATGTCTACTTAATCTCAATCTCCTTAGGTTTGAACAAAATGTAGGTAGTCGTCAAACCTGAAAGCTATTAAGTGAGAAGACGTCATTTAAACAGCGAAAAGCATAACTTAATGCCTAGGCGAACGTCTTTTTCTTCAATTGACCTTCGAGAAACAAGTGCAAGCAAAAAAAAAGGGAGAGAAAGCTATTTGTACCCGTTTCATTGCCGATTGTCTTTAAAACATCTACCCTCCACCATGACATATACGTTGTTTATTTTTATATATACTGTATAGTGTATATACATTAAAAGATGTTTGGTAGAACACCTGGCAGATCTTGTCCTAGCTACAATAATGTAGCTCCTTTTTCATGAACGGAGCAACAAAGAGGTCCCATTACTCGTAATGCAGCAAACTAGGAGTGATTCACACCCGGGGGTTTTATGCATCTAATAAGCTATTACACTGTTACACTTAATTGCTACATACTTTTTAATGCCTTTGAAATTTAACTTATATTTCTACAAAACCTAATTCGTTAGTTTTACACTTTATTTCGCAATCATGGCAGTGTTGCCAAAATTTGAATTCCGGAAGTGCATAATTTCTTAATCGATTTGGTAAAAATATTTATCCGGATCCAAGTTAGTTGGGATCAAATTTTTACCGATACGATTCTACAAATCGTCACTCCACCATTTCAACTTTGTCAACAATGCCCTGATTACGAAAAAGTGTTAGACATTGTAAAAATGTCAATAGCGGAGAAAGGCAAAAATATAAATTAAACAAAAAAAACCAGTTTAATAGCGTGAAATATGTATAAATCCCAAGAGTGTTTTTTCTCCATTACGAGTAATGAGACCTCTTTGTTGCTCCGTCCATAAAAAAGGAGCTATATTATTGTAGCTAATCATGTCCGAATTTTTGTGTAATGTATCTCCAATAGAAGGATGGAAGATAGCAGTAATCACCTTGCATTGGGAGACCTGTTTATCATACGACGCATTTTACAAGGGATGAGTATTCTTATTCATTGCAATGATATAAAGTCCTAATTTATTTCTCTTGAGAAAGCCAGACGACGAAGTGACCAGTCTCATAATTTTGTATTTGTTGAGATTGTTATCTTTTTTAAAAAATGTATGGCGTTTTTTTGGATTCAACACGTTTAATTTTCTTTTCTGTATGATCTTTTAGATTTATAGGACGTTCGTCAATACACCAACATAAACTTTGTCACTAGACTGTGGCAATTAGTAAGTAGAAAGTATTGGGTCTACAAATCTGTATGTATTTATCTAAAATAAACTATAGTTATTATTTGTAGCCAATACTTATGTTGTCATTTCGACAAATCTAATTCGCCTTAAGTAACGTACTAACGACTAGTGTCATTGACCGTAGTGTCATTTAAGAAAATGTGAATAATAGTTGGATGCTCTTTTTTGCATTTGAAAACATTTTGATGTTATATATTACTGTTTCATGGCGTGTTGCACCATGAATATAGATAAGAGTTAAAAAATGTAATTTATTAAATTTGCGAACAAAAATCCGAATGCGATAGTACTTCATTATCTAATAACACAATAAGACTTGCAGATTTTGAAACAATTTAAAAATAGGAAACACCAATAATCGAATAAATTGCACTTTATGTTTTAAATTAATGTCAAAATATTTGCTAAACCTATATATAATGCAAAAGATCTTAATTTAATTTTATTTAACTTTTGAATTAAGAAATGCTGGTGAAAGAATACAGTATCTTTTTAACTAACTGAAAAGAATGTAAATTTGTTTGAACTATTTTAAATCTCGCGTTTATTTAAATTTATAGTCTCCAGTCGATTCAAAGCCATTGGTATTAAATTCAAGTAAACATTAATCAGTGAGAGTTTGGCAAAGTTGAGTAAAAAATGTTTTTAAATTTTACTTTTATCTTTTTCAAACATTACAATTTCAGACGAAATCTTTAAAGACTTGCCCTTCAGTGATTTTATATTGATGCGACCGCGTCGAGAAAATCAAGCATACTTAGACGAGAAACTTTACCAAAATTTCGATCCTTCTGACAAATCTAAGATTAAAGTGTAGCACCCTATCTCTTTTATAATTCGTTAATAATACTCAAAACAAACTAAACTAATAAATATTGTTCCATGAAACAATCAAAATACTACTTGTGTATGGCTTCTAACAAATTGCCGGTGTTCATGCGTATTCACAGTCGCGAAATAATCTAATACGTTGATTTTATTTAAACTGTTTTTTAAAGCCGTATGAAGAAAAATAATTCTATTAGTTTTTTTTACTTTTAACTGTTCATTTTTGGTTAAGTCACTACAAATTCTTGCCAAATCATGTATTGACTTGGTAGATGTTGCTCTATGTTCAAGAGATATTTTTATTTTTTATATTTTTTTCTCAACTGGCTTTGAATCGTTTGTAATCTTGCTTTGATTTTACCTCCAAAACTGTATCAATTTGCAACAGCAAAGTAACATTCCAGGTGGACTGAAAGTAACTTTTGAATAAAGGAAAGAGTGTAAACTGTCTGCATTGTCAATTCCAGTTGGACTGAAAGTAACTTTTGAATAAAGGAAAGAGTGTAAACTGTGTGCATTGTCAATTCATGAAAATTGTGTTACAATACTTAAAAATATTTAAAATTCGTTTTGTAACATATTGTTTAGATACACGTATGTGATGCTCGATTAAAAGTTTGCGTTGATACACTATGACTTGGTACCTTCATGTGAAAGCCAATTTTACATGCAGTTTTTTCCCTGCTTATACAATCCCATTGTGTGCTGTTTAAATAACATCAACAGCACTGACTTCAATCTTAATCATCACAATATCGTCAAAAATGATTTCCTATAAGAATACATATGATGCAGATCTGATATATATTGACCTTTGTTGTCCTCGATTTAAATGTACATCTATATTTTTCTTTGGAAATTTTCATTGTAATCGCAATTTTCTTATTTTAGTTGCAAGAGTTGATTCGAAATATTTAGACATTTATGCAGGACACCGATGTTGGTCATTTTGTATTCATTAACCTGCGCATGAATAGTGCATGCAACATAAAAGCTATTATCTTCTCTATCCATATATAATCTTTATTACAGCGACATTTACAGACAGGAAGGAATGGTTTGTTGCATTGTTCTACATATTAATCTACAATCAGCTGCTTGACTTAGCTTTAGGCGAAACTAATGACGCAATTATACACATCTGACTGACTATTTAACTCGCGGAAACTAGACAATTATGTTATGGCATAAAATCCAAAACTGGTCAAACATTGACGTAAGCACGAGTGTTATTCCCGGTATATAATAAATTGTTTTATATTTCGTCTTTAAACTCATACTTTAATTGTTGTTGTATGAGTGAAAGTAACCATACAATGTTCATAGTTCTAAACTGTGCTAAGTTGGTCGAAAGTCAAGGACGATTACAAATCCAGATTCAGAGAAGTATACGCAATCCAAAAGAAAAACCAAAATAACGAGACAAACGGTTGTTATTTTAATTACAATGCGTTGTCACGTCATTAGATCATGTGGACAGCAACAAAAACAGCTGAAGTTTAACTTTAATAGTAAACTATTGATTGAAATTTAATTTTAATTTCTTACATTTAAGGTGTTGTATAATTTGTAATTACTCATGTTATTTATCATAACAACGGTTATACCCTTGACAGATGATGTCACTTTGTTAAACATAAGAATTTTGTAGCAATATTTATTAATTGACGTTTGAATACGCCTAGCCTACTGGTAGACTTGATTTTCCTGAACATTTTTAAAAATAAATTTAGCTGTTTCACTGGAAAATTTGATTTAACATTTTATATTTAACATATTAAATATGCAATCTTTTATACAGTAAATACTAGAATTAAGATGATTATATTAAGATATTTTCAGAATACACCACAATACAGCATCAATAAATATGCTCAAAAAGTGGCGTAAAAATAAACAAATCAGATTGAAAAACTTGGGACCTTCTGGACCTCTGGTATCAATTTAGAAATTAGAAGGCGCAAAATATCCCTATCAATATGGATAACCCCAGAAGAAATAGATTGGATTATCATCCACCGCTACTGTTTGAGGCGACAGCCTGCTTTGCGTGCGTGCATCCCGACTGGATTTCTAGCAACAGCCGTACCCATAACTAAAGAAATGCACAAAAATCCAGGATACTTTAATAGACATATTACGTTTGCTACTTGTTGGCAAACTAAACCTCTAAACACGACATATATTATGTCTATTAAAGTATTTTTGATTTTTGATATCGTCTGCTGTGCACTTATTTTTAGATTCAGACTTAGATTTAAAGAATTAAGATAAAACTATAGTCGGTTGTCCCATGGGTGCTTAAATGTCGTCTATTGTGCATTTCTTTAGACAATAGACAACAAAACAATAATAAAAATGATGTCTCTGGCAAAAAATGTAACATATTTGTTAATTCCGTATCAGTATCTTCTCGTTTACTTAAACTCATGATCCCCGCTGCTCAAAATTGACAGTGAACTAATCAAATCTCTTCCTTTTACATATTTTCCACCTTAACATTAATGAATAGATTTGTTTGTTTGTTTGAATGGTGTTTTAACGCCACTTTCAGCAATTTTTCAGCTATATCAGATATATCATGGCGTCCTGTTTTATTGGGGAGGAAGCCGGAGTACCCGGAGAGAACCCCGACCTGAGGTAGGAAAACTGTTAATCCTTGTCAATTAAGATTGGAGTCGAGTACACCTGCCTGCAGTGAGTATCGAACCCGCATTAATGAATAGAAAACTCCTTATTCGGCATGTTTACTCTGTGCAACAGAAAACTAGGCGAAGTAAGGTTTATATCGAAAAGTTGGCTTTTACACCATGATATGAGTATATAAATCTTCAACATTTCATCATATGTTAACTTTTTAAAAAAATAACTTCGATATGTTTATTTCTATAAATCGACTTAATTTTTTTTGTGTTCTGACAAATGTAATACAAATTTTATGGGGATAGTAAAGTATATTTGGTACAAAATGACTTCAAACTTTTCAATATACTAGTAGTGCTTGAGTAATGAATTTTTTTTTCAATAATGTGATTGATATCGATATCGTACAAATTATATGTAAATTTAGGAAAGACAGTGGCGTATGAATTTGTGGATGTTGGAATCTCAATTTTTTTTATTTATCAAGTTGTTAAATATAAACTCTTTAGATTGCTGTAGATCGAATATTGCGTTTTCTATTTAATAAATAGATTCTATTTCGCAGCGAAATAACAAAACGACACAAATAAAACCAAAATACGTGTTTAGTTGCGACGTGTAAAAAATGAAAACTACGCGACGAAAACATGGAAAATAAAAGATTGCTTTAAAAATAAACTAAAGACGTTAAAACTCTACTGCTAAAACTTGAATATTTAGTGGTTTTAAAAGTTAATGACACTATTGAAATAAAAAACGAACTCTACACTAACCATAATAGCACGCGTTTAACCATAGAAATCTATAAATTCTAGATTGCAATATTGTTTCATTCAAGTTTAAAAGCAAGAGAAGCCCTGCAGTGTATCATTAAACTTCATATTGACAAAACACAGGAATTAGAGAGAACCTTATCAATAATTATTGTAATTGCACTTTATCAAGTAACTTTGGGGTAGAACTATCGATAAGCGCATTCGTTAAGCCTACTGTCAAATTTAAAATTTTCATGAATTTGACTAGTCTGACTATTACGCAAGTCTAGGGACAAAAAATGCAAAAACGTTTATTTGATCATTTTGGTCCGTTATTTATGTCCTTTGGTAGAATCTTACGTTAATAGATTATTAGTCGCGTCTAAGGTCGTATAATTATGTGATTTTGATTTTAGTCGCTTCTGTATCTTATCTATAAGCTATTATGTCCTTCAGTCGGCTCTAAGGTCTATTATGACGTGAATGGTATTCAGACCAAGTCAAAAATAAGAACGTTATATGTCGTTCCGTCGAGTCTAATGCTGAATTATTATATGTTTATACAATTCTAAAGGGAGATAATTTTAAATTACATTTTAGGGACCACGTCAAAAGTCATTTTTCTATAGGTAATACGCCAGACTTATTGATAAATAATTTTTGTTCTAAAACTAATACTGCATTAACTTTTACATAAATCAACATTAATTAATCAAATTATTCTTTTTATATGCCAAGAACAATTGTAGTAGATTGGAAGTACTTGGTAATATAATAACTTGCGGCAACCATTTCTAATTTTGTTCATCTGGAGAAAAAAATCAGAATATTAATTTCCTATAGGAATAACATTCCTGTCGAAAAAGACATATCACCAAAAACCCTTAAATGTAATTATATAATGTATTTCATCGAACAATAAAAACTATTATCACATCTGTGATTTTAAGGACTTTTGCAGTTAAAATTACTTTAGTGGGTATTGTTTCATACCACATAACGAAATTTGTAGATAGTCTGTTATCATTGAAATCTTGACGTATGCTGTACAAAATGTTAGAGAGTAAGTTTTTTTAACAAAAGATTGCTGTTCTTGTGTTTACACTTAAACAATTATTGTAATTATGGTCCTTCCAACTTTCAATCTGTAGTTATGATATTACAATTTTTATAACCTTTAGTTGTTTGGTTGTTTTTGCTAGTTTCTTTAGCTTTAAGCTAATGTTGTTCGGTCGGTTTTCTTTGCTATTTTCTTTAGCTGTTGGCATATGTTTGGTCTTGTAAGTGGCAATGAAGGTAGTTTTTGTAATATTATTTAAATCAAACTCGGACATTTTTCAGCACACACAGTCATTGATTGAATACTGATTTTAATTATGAATCAGAAGCAGTCACTGATGTCGTACATTTTTATTTATATTACTTTAACACAATTCCCCATTGATCAAGCCTTCATGGTTATCTCTTCAGCACAATCTAGTCTGTTTCATTGCAAAATAATTGAAGTTCAGAATGAAATTTGATTTTGTACTCTTATGATATTATATTTTGATTGATATGTCTATTAAATTCAAAATATTTTAAATTACATGTCACTTTATATGGTTTCATTTTAATGAAAAACAACTAAAACAATGTCATCGTGTTAAAATATTGAGTTTGGCGTAAAAACAGACATATTGTGAGTTAGGATTTCCTTAATATGTACTTTTAAACATGCATAAGAAGGACTAACACGTTAAACATCCTATTTTCAACTGATTTAATAATTTTACTGGATGGAATCAAATAGTTAAGCACGTGACAGAATGCAAACAAAAGTATATAAATATTAGTTAGCTTTTGATAGAATTTTTATTTGTAAAATATGAACAATTGAACAAAAGAAGGATTCCAGAAGTATTAGTTTAACTACCAATCTTAGACTAGGACAGTATCTACTCGAACACCAAACAGGGTACAATCCAATTCAAATATTTCTTGTATTGACGTGACGTTTTTGAAGAATAATTGAAACCAAGACAAACTGAGCGATTTGTAAAATGCTATAATAAGGATAGAGTTTAATTTAGATTCCAGTAAACAATAACTAAAACGCAAAATAATTCATTTTCCTAACGCACCGAACAACCTAAACGGACAGATATATAATACCAAATTAATCCCCTATAAAATTACATAAGAAAATTGTTAATCTGCCCTTTCATCCTTCAAACATTTTTCTGACAAATGAGACCTTAAATAGTATAAAAACATACTGCAACTGATAGTTTTTATTTTAACAGCTTTCAGTTGGCAGTAATTAAATTTATTCATTTTAAACCCATAGGACTTATTGTTGAAGGAATGGCACATACAACATTAGGTTAAAAATATAATCTTAAACACCAGTGCTCGACCCACACAGCAGCCTAGCGTGTCCCCGGCAGGGGGGTGGGGTTGTCAGGTCATAAAACGGAAAGCCTGGCCGCGGACTGTAGTGGGTGACGTGTTTAGAGAGTGCCACGTTCCTTGCACGATAAAGCTGTCTTTTGTAGATTTCGAAAAAGAGAAGGCTCATTGTAACCTCAAAAAAGGCTAAATTCGCCGCCCTTACCCATTCCCCATACTTTTCCAGTGACAGTCAAATTTGGTTCCATATGGCTATGGAATGCCATATATGTCCTTCCTTTTTCATGTTGATTAACTGTTGGTTATCTTGATCTTGTGCTGAATATAGCTAAAATTTTGTTCAGTGGACGTAAGGCAAACATCCAATCAATCAAACCGAGTTTGAAGGTTACTTATAGTCAGCAGAAATATAAACTAATGGCGCGGATAACGTATCAGATATAATGAAGAACATTTTTACTTATATAATAAGACACCATTGGTAGTAAAAAATTACAACATATAAATGTGATGTTATACTCACAACACATCTGAAGACATATCCTAAGGCAGCATTGATAGGAGCAACTGATACGGTTTCACTAGAATTACAACATTTCAAAGCTGAACATGGCATTTTTCCAAAGGCATGTGCATATCCCAAAGTACCATTACAGCATGGAGCTTCAAACTCATACACCTTAAAAGAATTGAGTTATATTAAGATAATGTAGTACTTCGTTGCAGATATGTAAAAGAATTAATTGAGGACTAAACGACTGAATTCAAACAAAAGCAAAACTGTTTATTTTTCTCTCTAAATGGTATAGTCGTCATTGTGAAATCGTTTAGCCTTTCAGAGGTACTGACTCTAACTGGACGTTAGGTTAGTATTTGTGACTGTATAATTGCCATCCTTTCTTTCTTCCTTGCGGTGTAGCACAATGTTGACTTACAGTGTTGCTTTTAAACATTTTATAGAAATAGGAACACAACAACGATTCTTGTAAGGAATGCTGCCCAATAATCAGATATATCTTATTGTTGACTATTTTCATGTGTACGTGTTGTCAAGTTCGCGTTTATTTATTAAATTGTATTTTTGTCCTGTTTGGTTTAAAGAATAAAGAATGTTTTTATATACAGCATATGGATTGTTCACTGTGAACCTTAGGAAGATAAATTGCAAGTAAACGAACAAGAGTCGAAAGTCAAGGGATGATTACAAATCAGGATTTAAACAAGATACAACATGAAACAAAAACCAAAAACCAACAAGAACTGAGAATGAGTAACCTAAAGGAATGACTAAAAAACAAAAACAACAAGAACTGAGAATGGCTAACCCAAAGGAATGACTAAAAACAAAAAACAAGAACTGAGAATGAGTAACCCAAAGGAATGACTAAAAAAACAAAAAACAAGAACTGAGAATGAGTAACCTAAAGGAATGACTAAATAACCAAAAACAACAAGAACTGAGAATGAGTAACCCAAAGGAATGACTAAAAAACTAAAAACAAGAACTGAGAATGAGTAACCTAAAGGAATGACTAAAAAACCAAAAATAACAAGAACTGAGAATGAGTAACCTAAAGGAATGACCAAACAACCAAAAACAACAAGAACTGAGAATGGCTAACCCAAAGGAATGACTAAAAAACAAAAACAACAAGAACTGAGAATGAGTAACCTAAAGGAATGACTAAAAAACCAAAAACAACAAGAACTGAGAATGAGTAACCCAAAGGAATGACTAAAAAACCAAAAACAACAAGAACTGAGAATGAGTAACCCAAAGGAATGACTAAAAAACCAAAAACAACAAGAACTGAGAATGGCTAACCCAAAGGAATGACTAAAAAAAAAAACAACAAGAACTGAGAATGAGTAACCCAAAGGAATGACTAAAAAAACAAAAAACAAGAACTGAGAATGAGTAACCTAAAGGAATGACTAAATAACCAAAAACAACAAGAACTGAGAATGAGTAACCCAAAGGAATGACTAAAAAACTAAAAACAAGAACTGAGAATGAGTAACCTAAAGGAATGACTAAAAACCAAAAATAACAAGAACTGAGAATGAGTAACCTAAAGGAATGACTAAAGAACCAAAAACAACAAGAACTGAGAATGGCTAACCCAAAGGAATGACTAAAAAAACAAAAACAACAAGAACTGAGAATGACTTACCCAAAGGAATGACTAAAAAACCAAAAACAAGAACTGAGAATGAGTAACCTAAAGGAATGACTTAAAAACCAAAAATAACAAGAACTGAGAATGAGTAACCTACAGGAATGACTAAAAAACCAAAAACAACAAGATCTGAGAATGAGTAACCCAAAGGAATGACTAAAAAACCAAAAACAACAAGAACTGAGAATGAATAACCTAAAGGAATGACTACTTCACAGTGGTCTCAAATCTTTCTGTTGAATATTTGTCTGTGTATGTGTAGATATGTTGTTTTTAAGCTTTATTTATTGTACACCAGACACTAGTACTTACAATAAACCCCTAAGATATCTGGTTTTAAACAATGGATCAAAAGATATCGAGTAACTCAAACCAGACTTTATAACAATCTCCACGCAAAGGATTCTGGGTATCCTACGTCAACCACAATCACCTCTTGGTGGACATTGTTACAGATATCTCTCATGGCAGATATGCTTCGTGTACAAATACAGTAATTGCAATATAAAACTGTGTCAAAAGTGTATAAATAGACTATATAAAAATATAAAAGATCTCGTATATTAGTTTACAAACATCATTCTTTGTTTACAAACGTTACAAGCAGACGACAAATGTAGTCCTGCAGTAAATGGACAATGACGTGCGGCAAAGACTTTATCTATGTTCTCTGTGCCGGAGAGTGACTTTATAACTATAATTATACTTTTATATTCCTTATTAATCCACGGGTACCTAGGAATCGGTCAATTAACAATTTCAAAATGAAAGTGTATACATCTTCTGAACGAATGTGTAATTGATAGTTAGAATCGTAATTACAACCTTCTTCAAGTGGAGCATCGGTAGCCAAAAATATCAATACGTTGAGACTTTGGACATACAGCTAATTCTTATTCTGGATAATAAGCTAACACGGTTATTTATATAATTGTGTATGATGTTCATCAATTGTCTGCATGTTTAACAACTATTTTGATGTGGCGAACTATTTTTAGTATTTTGGTAATGTCTAAGTGAGTATAACGATCATTTTCTTGTCAAAATTGCCATTACTTTTACACCATTGGTCACCTTTAAATCTCCGGAGGATTTTTAAAGTATTATACATAGTTTAACACAATGTAAATTTCACCTAACCCAGTCTCGGACATTTGTGCACTTCATGCAAAATAGACAGAATAGCAACAATATCATATTTATCTTTATCTTCTTTCATATTAAATTTAGATATCAAACAGTCAGTAAACTGAGGGGTACTGACTATTATGAAACATAATTTAGATTTGTTATCATTTACTCATTTGCAGAATTCACGAAATAGCATTTACACTTTTAACGCCCATCCTTTATATTTCTACAGCATCTTTAAAAAACTCGACATAAACTGCCTATTAATCTATAACAATTAAACTTAAATTTAATATGATTTCGTGTTTTTTTAATAAAAGTTTCTTTGGTTGATTGGTGATTTGGGTTTTGATTTATACATTATATTTAGCTGTTGTGTTCTGTGTATACGAATCCGGGTTTTTTGCGTTAGAACCTTGTTTCTGAACACTATCAACAGTATAATGCTTTTTGACGCCATTAAAATCCATTAATAAGCCTGCCAGAAACAAGTGCCATCACGCTCATGTTATTTTGTGTGTTTACTCCACATGTATCAATACAGAAACTGTCTTTGTAGAAACTTTTATAACATGCATTTCTTGATTATAAACGAATTTTGATCATTATGTATAACAGTAATTGATTGACCTCGACAGATTATTTTGAAATGATACATACTCTTTGATCCTTTTGACAGTTAATTGAAATATTCACTGAACGTCACCATATAAAAACTTGCATGTATGACAATACTGTAAATATTTCACAATAGACAAAATTGTTCGTGCCAAATGAATTTATTTATTGCAAAATAATAGATTGCAACTTGAAATAGAATACATTTTACAATGAAGTGGGCAATAACGGTTGCGTTTGGTTGATCTTAATCAGACACAGCTATAGCAATATACATCAAACAGTCAATAAAATGACTTTCCCGGGAGACTTTTAGGTCCGACAGTACAAGCAAATTTAACTTAATGTGTGAAGTTGTGCGCTACCAAACAAAAACGTCTGCCATTTGTACAATAACTGGGATCCATAAAACATTTAAAGTCAAACAGCCGCGCTATCATTCAATCTATGGATATTAAAATAGCATATCAAATATTCACGATTGTTAACAAAGTTTATTGCCATAGTTTTGTTTATGCTAACTAACTTGCATGAACGGTATTGCATCTCAATTGTGTTAACATGAGATGAATGTTTTCTTGTTGTTCTTAATAAACAAATTATCAAAAACATGATCTAACATCAATATATATCTGCGCTTTCTCATAACTTTGTTCACACTTCTTTTCGTAAAAAGAATAACACGACACAATTAAACAATTAAAAATTTTACAGTCATGCACAAATATCAAAACGATTTATGGTAAAAAATGGACCGAATCTCAAGCATCAGTACTTATAAGACGAAACATGTAAGTTTAATAATAGCATACTGCTGAATCAGAAGTTATGTCAACCATCAGTAACATAGTAATAGTACCGTTCTTGTTAATGTATGTTTCAATGTTTTATTTCAATGGTTTTACGACAAGTACTATAATTTGTACACAGAATATAGTGCTACAAAATAAATAGTACTACACTGAAGCCTACCTTCGGGTGCCTCTTTGTAACCCCGGAGCCTACCTTCGGGTGCCTCTTTGTAACCCCAGGTTGTTTACCTTCGGGTGCCTCTTTGTGACCCCAGGTTGTTTACCTTCGGGTGCCTCTTTGTAACCCCAGGTTGTTTACCTTCGGGTGCCTCTTTGTAACCCCGGAGCCTACCTTTGGGTGCCTCTTTGTAACCCCAGGTTGTTTACCTTCGGGTGCCTCTTTGTAACCCCAGGTTGTTTATCTTCGGGTGCCTCTTTGTAACCCCAGGTTGTTTACCTTCGGGTGCCTCTTTGTAACCCCAGGTTGTTTACCTTCGGGTGCCTCTTTGTAACCCCAGGTTGTTTACCTTCGGGTGCCTCTTTGTAACCCCAGGTTGTTTACCTTCGGGTGCCTCTTTGTAACCCCGGAGCCTACCTTCGGGTGCCTCTTTGTAACCCCGGAGCCTACCTTCGGGTGCCTCTTTGTAACCCCGGAGCCTACCTTCGGGTGCCTCTTTGTAACCCCAGGTTGTTTACCTTCGGGTTCCTCTTTGTAACCCCAGGTTGTTTACCTTTGGGTGCCTCTTTGTAACCCCAGGTTGTTTACCTTCGGGTGCCTCTTTGTAACCCCATGTTGTTTACCTTCGGGTGCCTCTTTGTAATTCCAGGTTGTTTACCTTCGGGTGCCTCTTTGTAACCCCGGAGCCTACCTTCGGGTGCCTCTTTGTAACCCCAGGTTGTTTACCTTCGGGTGCCTCTTTGTAACCCCAGGTTGTTTACCTTCGGGTGCCTCTTTGTAACCCCAGGTTGTTTACCTTCGGGTGCCTCTTTGTAACCCCGGAGCCTACCTTCGGGTGCCTCTTTGTAACCCCGGAGGCTACCTTCGGGTGCCTCTTTGTAACCCCAGGTTGTTTACCTTCGGGTGCCTCTTTGTAACCCCAGGTTGTTTGTTTCTACAGTGGATGTAAATTGTCTTTTACCTCTAAGTTTAGTTAAGTTTAGTATCAGCGTGATAAAGTCAATTTAATAATAACGGGCACAATTTTGGGACAACACAAAATGTAATGAAGTCATGCTGCAATACGAAGATTTAAATTAGTTTCTTAGGAATTGGTATCTTGTATAAAATTATAGAATTGGTTTCATGTGCTGAAGTCTATAATAAGTTATATAAAACAGTTTAACTGTTCTACATATGTAAAATTTCAAAATGATCTGTTTTGTATATTTAAATTTTCTGTTTTTATCCATGGATATTGTTATATTAAGATGCTGGTTTTTATAATAGAAACAATATAGACCAATGATCAAAATGAGCATAATCCATTTAAGGGTATACATTTTATCTTCATTTCTGCGATGGTGTAATTTCAGGAAGTATAAAAAGTTACGTATACCTTCCTCGATTTATCTAAGATAGTTTCTTCTTTATATATAGATTATCAAGTACAAGCACGTTAGATACAACCGCTTGTCAACACCGGTTGGTTTAGAGTTTTACTCTGCGGGTAGTGCTAAACTCCAACATTAATTTGCAGATGGCAAGTTTTTCATCCGTGTTCACGTGATACTCCGGCTTCTCCCCCGGATAAAAACTTAACGCCATAATATGTCTACAAAACTGCTGAAAGTGGCATTAAGCCCATCTTAACGAAAGAATTAAAATTCAACCTGGTAGAACATTATAAGTTTACTTCCATCAGTCAAACTTTTGATCTGCTTGTTTTGATGCGTTTTAGTTTTCTACTCAAATAACGGAATGATTACGTCTCAGTTTAAAACGGATTTGTATTTGAATAGAAAGGTTCTTCCGTAAATGGCCGATTTCGGGTACAGATGACCCTGTACAGATGAGCTCACGCGCACACATCTGTACTTGTTGCGTCATCCAATAAAAACGCTAGAAACCAGAATGTTGTTATGGAAGCATAACAACGTTCTTGTGTGACGTTCTTGTTTCCGTCGTTCTGATAGGATGTCACAGACAATGGAGTCTACAACAATGGAGAGTCTATAGGATATAGCGATGTTAAAGCTGTCGGTTTACGGAAGAAATAGGTACTTTCATACGCTTTTGGGTAAGCCCGTGTAATCTTTCACTCGTGATAGAAATGTTTTTGTCTTTTTGCTCGTTGCGCTGCGCTCTAAAAATCACTCGTGAAAGATCAACGGTCTTTCCAAAAAACGTATGTAAGAACCTATTATTCTTTAAGTTCTTGTGCCCAACATACAGTGGTGTATCTTAATGAGAAGTTAATATAACACTAATTAATATAGTTATTAACGCTCTGTACAGTGTCTGAGATTGTTTTGTTGCATCTTCATTGTGCTGGCAGTTCTGTCTAATGACAATTTAGCAGAGATGTGGTAAATATATTATAATTTTATACTGAAAGACCTACATTAACGATATGTGCATCCCTTTACGTCTATAGTTAGTACAATGGCCGGAGTTAAGTCAGGAGTTTGACCAAATGTTGACCGAAAGGGTAGATATGATGATAGAATATATATTTAATTGAGCATTTAACAAGAGTATTAACAGTTACGTCTTACGTCTCACATTCAGTTTTTAATAGAACTGTGTATTTACCGATGTATCTACGATTATAAGAAAACGATAAAATAAACAAATAATGTCAAACATATATATATATATATATAGTATAAAAATATATAGTATATATATATATAGTATATATAAAGTATAAAAGTATAAAAATCCACTAAAGTATCTGTTTATTACACTCTTGGCATAAAATAAACCATGTAAATAAATCCATCAATCCATTAATCACAGTTATATCCTAGTTAATATATATATATTATGATTGACCACATCGTTGGTTTTTTCATAATCTTTTATTTCGTAGTATAATTTGTTTGGCCTTCACGATTTAAAAAATGTTGCAGTTTCCAAGATATAGCTGACAACTGTCAAATCTAAAATGCCAAGCTTTGAACGTGTTGCTACGTAATTGTTTAGGTACATGTTTACACTGAATGGAAATTTGAGATATTCTTATAAATAATTGATTATTTAAATCGAATTTTAAATCCGACTTTGATGCTTTTAAATGCCAGTTGAAATAAATAGGCTGATATTTAAAAGCCTTCATTTCAGTGTTTTCTTTAAATGTCAAATCTCTTTGAAATGTACGAAAATTTACCGTTTACATGTAAGGCCAATTTAAAATTAAGTTTACAGTGCCTTGATGTCGAGGATCTAATGATGCTGTGACGTGAATTTAGTTTTCATTTACAAGACATATTAATCCCTCTACCTTGATTTGGTTGAATCGTCGGAAAATATCTTTAACGTATGAATAATACAATACGGATATAGGAAGTGACTTTTCTTGAAAAATATATATTAAAAAAACAACATTTGAATACTTCTACGATGTTTGAACGTTAAATATATATATAAAAAAACATGAATTCTTCTACGGTGTTTTAAATGGTTTCGTATGAGGAATAAACAGTTGAATGTTAAATAGAAGATGACAAAAACGCACACAAATTTTGGAATACAATTGTGTATTGTAAATGTTTTTATTACGTGTATCTGCCTGTATATTGTAATGTTAGCTTTGTGTGCAGTGTAGAGTCCGTAGAGGATCCGCTGTTATCAAGAAAGATTCCATTGCTACTGTCACTTGTATTGTAATGTGCAATTTCAAAACCAATGCAGTCCAGTTTATCGGAATTATATTTGGGGTTACACAGTCACACAGTCTCCGAGAAAACATGCGTGATTTGTATATTGCCATTATTTATATATTGTATTTGACATACCATGAGAGTTGTAATGATATTTTAGCCAGTTATGGCTGTTAACCTCGTGTCTGTACAAATACCACGTCTGTAATATTTATCGAAATAAAGCAGATGGTAAAGCTTAAGAATACACAAAGGGCCATCAGAATTGATTTGTGTTAAATACCTGTTCCAAACCTGTGACGTTTAGATAACGTTGTTTTGTTGCATGGTATTAGTTTGTGTATTTTGTAATAATTTTATCTAATTTTTGTTTACAATTTCGTCTACAGTGTACAGAATGTAAATATGGAAGACTTTATATGCTGCTGGACATAAAAACGGCTGCAATAGCTTCAGCTGGTTGCTTTATGTTCTGTTGAGCATCATAATTTTTTATTTATCTCCCTTATTAAGTTTAACCTTTAGTTTTGTTATTTACTGGGGTTTTGTTTTTGAATTTTCATTGTAGGTTGTTGTAGTTTACAGGATATTTTACCTATTAAAGTATTATTTTTATACTTTTTAAAGCTCGTCATTAGACACATTGAAACAAAACCCTCCCACAGATATATTAGGGCAAAGCTCTCAAACAAAACATTAAACCATAGCATGCCAACAGATAGATTAAAACAAAGCTGTTATAGAGATGGACTGAACAGATAGATTAAAACATAGCGCACAAAAACAAAGCTAACTAACAGAAAGACTAAAAGAAAGCTAACTAACAGATAGATTGAAACAAAGCTAACTAACATATAGACTAAAACAGATAGATTGAAACAAAGTCAACTAACAGACAGATTAAAACAAAGTCAACTAACAGATAGACTTAAACAAAGCTAACTAACATATAGACTAAAACAAAGCTAACTAACAGACAGACTTAACTTAAAACAAAGCTAACAGATTATTCGATGCAAATATCAATGTTGTCTACTCATTTTTATTAATCTATATGATATATGCATAGACATGAGGAGACCTCTGTAGATTGACTGGTTATTGTATTTAACTATAGAATATACATAGACATGAGGAGACCTCTGTACATTGACTGGTTATTGTATTTAACTATAGAATATACATAGACATGAGGAGACCTCTGTAGATTGACTGGTTATTGTATTTAACTAAAGAATAATGTCTGTTATAGTTTATCATAAATAACATAACGATTTTTAATTAATCAATTCCCTGCAGATATAATATCTTATATAAGAATAAAATTATAAGATTTAAAATAGATTTGAAACATTTTATTTGTCACTCTTTTTGTATTCAAGTCATTGGAACTTGTGATATTTTTTCATCCGTTATTTATCAAGAGTGGAATATTAAAATACACGTCATCACAACACTTGATATTCCATCGACCATGTTATGGCTTATCGTTTGTAAAGTAAATAGATTTCTGTGTTGATATACTTGACTAATGCCATTTAAGTTCGGTTTTTTAGTAGCCTGGTCATCTAGAAATCATTTGTTTATATTATTCTTTCTATAAAACTATACATTTCTATATTTAAAGTCTAAGTAAGCTATTGTAAATATGTTATATCCAGACCTGTATACAATCGTTATAAGACAATTCAGCTAATTTGCTCTTTAGCTGATAACGTTTATTGCCAATTATTAAGTTTCAGTCGTTCACTGTACAAACATACTGACAGAAAATCAATTCTAGAAAAAAATCAAGATTTACATCTGAGCTTACCTGTGAGGCGATTTCTGAAAAAACGCACACAAAGACTGTCCAGAGAAATAGGTCGCTCATTCTATCACATATAGGTAGTCTTAAATATTTTCATCCTATCGTTTTTTGTTCCATTTTATTCCACTCTAAAATTTGTTGAATGATAAATACTCTTTCAGCATTAACATTACCGGAAATAACCCATTTGAAAAATTAATATTAATTAATATTCCATGCAAACAACTGTCACATGTTTGTAATCGTTAAATGTAGTGATAAATATCCAATCAGAAATATGAAATGAACAAAAACATTGTTGAAGCTGACAGGTAACAGAATTAATGCTGTTCTTTAATATTATATGTATATAAATCAATATTAATTTTGCAACATTTAACGCTTGAATCAATAAACTAAAACGATTAACTATCCGAATCCACTATTAACGAAGGATCCCTGCGATCTTTAAAATTAAAATCACTTTTTGACGAAGACATGATAGAAGAGTTCAACCAACAGAAGCGTACTGTCAAACAAGAATGATTTCTCATGTCATTTATCGGTTTGACTACATTGCTTAAGCGTTGTTTGTGAAAATTAAGCTTTTAGCTGAGTTGCTTCAAATCAAACTGTAAATGAATGATTCGTAAAAGTCGAGATAAATGGTTCCGCGACGATTTCACGTACACATTCAAATACAGAACGCAATTACTAAATATTAGATCAAAATCACAGATGTGACTCTTAAGATCCATTAGGGGATTTAGATCCACATTAAACCAAATTGAATTCCGTGACTCGGAATCAGGAGCACTTAATTAATGTCCAATCTTTTGTGCAAGTGTGATTCCATTTATATCTTTGATATTATTTTTATTGTCTTGGCAAGTCTAAAATCATATCGGAAACTAAAACCCAATGACTAGAGAACAATGAAACAGACAAGAAAAATCTCCCCATTATACGGCGATGACGGTATTGGTAAAACAAATATACACTGTTACAATTAGTCGGTAAGTATTTATTGACATAAATT
Source organism: Limnoperna fortunei (assembly GCA_944474755.1). Classification (NCBI taxonomy): domain Eukaryota; kingdom Metazoa; phylum Mollusca; class Bivalvia; order Mytilida; family Modiolidae; genus Limnoperna; species Limnoperna fortunei. The sequence goes on from OX104118.1 coordinate 86,309,734, forward strand.
CTAAAGTGCAATTGGAGAATTACGTCAAAGCACAGCCGAGAGTTGGAGAGGATTTGATGATACCATTAGGATATAATTTCATGTTTCAATGAATCGTTATAAGCAGTTGATAGATTTACTGTAATTGTGTAAGGAAAGATCTAAAGACGAGAACATTAGCTAAGCCCGAATTACTGTTTGCACAAATTCAATTTAAATTAAGCAGTTAAAATGTCCAATTTATTATCATTACTTAAACTTAATAGTATCCATGTCGAATGCAAAAATAATTTTCTGTTTTATTCTTTATTAATGCTTCTGCATCAATTTCGAAAGATTTTATGTCAACAAAATTAAGTTTATTTCTAGTTAATATTTCGCCAAGCAAAAAATCAATTATTGTGGTAAGACATCCCAGTGGATGATAAAGAATAGCAGGGCTAAAACTGTATCCCAGTGGAACCAGTGGATGTCAGACAAGATAAAGAATAGCAGGGCTAAAACTGTATTCCAGTGGAACCAGTGGATGTCAGACAAGATAAAGAATAGCAGGGCTAAAACTGTATTCCAGTGGAACCGGTGGATGTCAGACAAGATAAAGAATAGCAGGGCTAAAACTGTATTCCAGTGGAACCAGTGGATGTCAGACAAGATAAAGAATAGCAGAGGCTAAAACTGTATTCCTAGAATTATCTGTTTCAAACAATTCATCATTGTGTTGAACTCTACACAAATTAAAACTGATATAAAAAACTATACAAACCTTTCAAGTTTTTACTTGTAATAAACTACGAACTAAAAAGTGCACTTGACCGATACCAGCGTGTGGATGCTGTATGTCTGTTTTTGGACTTATACGAGTTGTTAGAAGTGGTTTTTTACTGTACAGTGGCGACAATATTCTCAGTCAGGTTGAAACACACAAATTCTTCCGACCCCGAGTCAGGAACATAAAAATCTCGCGCGACAAGGAAATCGTACTTCCAGACTTAGCGAGTGTCCAATCCCGTTAGTTATACTAGTCCCAGCCCGAGTCTATCAGTCAGTGTTCTGTATATCAATGTTACATGAGGAGAAGCAAACTAAGTCTAATAATAATGTTGATTGTTCAACCTGACCGGCAAATGAACTCACTTTCCCACTCTCGGAAATCCCGTTGCCAATTGATTGCAGGAGGAAGCCGGAGTACGCGGAAGCATCAGCCGACAGGCGGGGGGGAACTGCCAATATTTGTCAACTAAGACTGGATGCAATGAAATCTTGACCAACATTTTGCTTGACCTCACAATCAACACGTCGACACTATGATTAAACGTATATACACCAACTACTTACATTACTCAGGGGGGCCTCGGTGGCCGAGTGGTCAAGGTAGTTCGTCTACTACTGATCACGTGGTCTGTCAACACTGAGATTGCAGTTGGTTCTCACTGTAGGCAGGGTGTACTCGACTCCAATCTTAATTGACAAGGATTTCCATTTTTTCTACCGCAGGTCGAGGGTTTTCTCCGGGTACTCCGGCTTCCTCCCTCCCCCCCCAAAAAAAACTGGACGCCATGATATAGCTGAAAAATTGCTGAAAGTGGCCTTAAACACCATCAAACAAACAAACAATACATTACTCAGTTTTATATTTTAGATGATTTTCACTGACGACTATTGTCGCCACTGCCCTGGTTATATGTTTCGTACTTATTATTACAATGTTGCCTTTAGTCTTGTTTGTTCTGCTAATGTTTTACGCAACTTCTGGCTACAAACGACTGGTTTTATTGGTAGGAAAAGGCTGGTATAACTAGGTTGCATGTTAAATGAACTATTTTTGTCATTGTTAGAAGCATTTATGTACAATGTTGTTAAAGGTACATTGTCGAAAATACAGGGCATACCCGCTTACCTTGGCCAAAACTGTGAAAGGATTAAGTAGTCCTCAAACATAATCTTTCAGGTATGTTTGCCGATTTAATTATGCATATTATCAGAAGGAAATTTTAATAACGTTAATACATCAGAAAAATCTAATATTCCTATGTCTTTAGATATATTGCCATTTAGTGTATAAACTACCGGAAGGCCATTTTAACGCTGTGTAGTGATCCGTAAAACGTCATCGGTAATATGTCGTCTGCGTGTTTGGTGACCGTCAATTACGACTCTTAATTGCACTTTTGTCATCTTTGACAAGTGTATCAAACTTAGATATTGGAGGAAAACGAGAAAATAGCTTATAATACCATCAGCCTTAAGACATTAGAAGAAATAATTTTCCTGCTGGCTCGGTAGATTTGAAGAAGATAATTATTTCCGATGCATTAGACATCCATAATGCTTAGTGATCCGATTCTTTATGTGTGAAATGTAGCTTTAATGCGAAAAATGGTTAACTGTCATTATAGCTGTGGCGTTATATATCATCTATTGAAAATCTTAATTAGAACTGGTGATCATTGACATGGGCTCTGTCAAACTAAGTTATGGCTGGAAAAAAAATCAGCAGTTTTTTGATGTTCTGAAAATGTAATGTTATAAGATTGTAACTGTTGTACATTTAATTACAATCGGAAAAAAAATTCATCAATTATTGTTGAATAAACATTTCTAAATTCTATCGCACGAAAAATGCCGATTCCTCGGAGTCAACATAGGCGTTGCGCGACTGTAAAAGTAAAGAAGTTTCGAAACAGATCAATCCCTTGACTTGTCGTATATATATTTGACGATCGTGTTCAACCATTTTTATCACATATTTACTGTAAATATAGGCAAATCTGTCGATATAATTAAGGTTGAAAATCGGCGTCAATTATTAGCCATCAGCAAATATCGATATGAGCCCTGGAGACATATATTGAAATATGTGATAAATAGATTACTATATGGTCATTTCCATGTTGGCGGTGGTATCAGCCATCGGGCTTAAGCCCTCACGGCTGATATAGGAGTCTCGGGACTGATACCAGGCCCATATAGGATAGCAACCCAATCGTAGCTATAATAAACGTTATTCTCAACTGTTTGAAGTCAATAAATCTCGGAGCTATCCTCGATCAACACTATTTCATCAGGTCGATAACATACAGCTATTTTAATTATGCCAATTTAAATTTATGATCTATGTATCACACATACTTTTACAATGCACACTGTACTACATCAGACAACATACTTAAACCGTTATGAATGCTATAATAGAGTTAAACATCGGTTTTAAAGGACTTTATAGATGTACATGTATACACAACACCTAGTTACTTACCGTTATACAAATGGGATATGATACGTTTGTAGGTGACTTGGTCTTGCTTATATACCAATTGATTGCTTTCACGCCGCCAATCATTCATACAATTCCTTTAAATTGGAAAATTATTTAAATTATCGTATCTTTTATCCATATCAAGCGTTAATTTTTGCACAAGATTATGACGCCATCTTGTTTCTAAAAGTAGTTTAAGTATCAACTGATATGCCAATAATATAAGAATAATGTTTTAGTTTTGTTTGTTTGTTTGAATTGTTTTAACGCCACTTTCCGCAATTTTTCAGCGTCCAGTTTTTATTAGGTGAGGAATACGGAGTACCCGGAGAAAACCCCCGAACTTTGGTAGGAAAACTGGCAATACTTGTCCTTTAAGATTGATGTCGAGCGCACCCCACCGGCAGTGAGACTCGAACCACAACAATCTCAGTGTTGACAGACCACGTGATCAATAGAAAACGATCTACCTTAACCACTCTGCCACCGAGGCCCCTTAAATACTAAACACTGTTTAAAGTACATTAAATTAATATAATTAACTATAATGTATTCAACAAGCTGTGTTGAATTGTGAATGACGTTATAATATTATTCAGATTTGCAATATAAAGTCAATTTGACTGTTTTCAGTTAATCTGTAAAAATACAAGTGATCGCTTGAGAGTATGTATTGTACACAACGCCTTTAGACACCGTAATAGAGTAATACTGCAGATTTGTTCATTTTCAAAATATTTACCTGCTTGAAATTCATTAGAACAATACATGGTATAAGAACATAACTGTGAAATTGCATAAACTGGAAATAAAATTAAGTTTGCTTGTATTGATCACACACAAGTGCAGAATATACGATTTTCTTTACAAACAAAGGAAGAAGAATCATCACAGGACAAATTGCACTAAAAATCTAACAAACTGCAAAATATAAACCTCTGAGGATTAGATGAAATCTGACATTAATCTAGATATTGATCACTTAGTGCGTCATCATACATCCCATAGGCTGCCAAATTGTCACATCAAATGTTACTTTATATATATTTGTCATTTATCCAAACTCATTTTGTAGAAACTATAATTTTAAACCAGCCATAATATCATGAGCCTTTTCAATTAAGAGTTATATCGTTGATGGAATTTGGAGAAATTTTATCACAATGTAGGATTATATGCCGCGAAATGTGTCGTGAAATCTGTCCCAGAAGAGTGTAAATCAAGGAATATGGACAAGCGGGGTGAGATTAGATCGATAAAATGAGATCATTTGTCAAAATACTACAAAAACAAAATCACATAGATGGAGTTCATCTATAACACACAATTAACGATGTTTGGTGTACTATTATATACTGATATACACCACGGAAAAAGACAATTATGTAAGCTTAACTTGTAAGGATTTAGTAGTTTTCATAGCCATATAAATAAATCATCTCATAAAAGCATTCCAACTCGTCAAAATTACCCTTGGATACATTTTGTTTACATCAAATAGAAACGTTATAATGATTGCAATGATAATTATGATAACAGAAAAATTGGATAATAACATCTTTTTTTTTTTTATTAATTCTCCACTTTCCGCTATATCATACAGTCTATGATATAGAAGGAGGAATCCCGGGTGAGAACCTTTGATTTTTGGCTGGAATTCTTTGTAAAGTAATGGTTAAGAAAAAGCTGATGGTGACTACAGCCATACTGGAATACTTAACCAAAGTTCCGAACGATAGACGATTAACAACAGTAACTACCCGGAGATATCAAAGTTTCATAATATTGTTGGTATTCTATTTACGGAAGTAAATAATAGAGGGAGAGCATTTTTATCCTGGTACTATATCTTTCGGTGATAGCTCTTATCGACGAGCGTAGCTTTGAAAAATCGGAAACCAGAATAAAAGACTATTTTGCGTATACAATTCCGGAGTATGCCGACATTTGTAAGATTCAATAAATAAATGTTTTGTCAATAATTTAATTGAACCACGTGAATTTTAGTTTTAATTCAAGTATAATTATGATTTAATATATGACAAAAGATTAAATGTGCGCAAATTTAGAAATCGGCAATTCAAACAAGCCATAACTGCAGGACTTAGCTTTACATGGAGCCTTATGGAGAAAAAGTTCAAATGCCTTCTTTTTAGAAATCAGTTTGACAAACGCGTTCAGAATGCAAAATAAATCAGCGGCGAACTGGTGCTTTGCAAAACTCTTTTTTTTCTTGTCTATAAATATCGTACGTGCACATACGTTATCGTACCAGGTGAGACAAAGAAATCTCACCAACAGGAAGTCACGAGATTTTTCTGTACCTTGGGTAAAAACAAGTGTTATTATGTATATAAAGAAGTAAAAGTAAATAAGGATTATAACATGTATAAAATAAAATAATAACTAAATATATAATTTATTCAGTTTGCAAGTCTGCAAGGGACACCAAAAATGGACGCTTTTCCAGGATGCGTGAGCAATGTACACGCACTCCACCCACGTTACTTCACCTAGTGTCCAGTGCAGACCAACAGATTGCTTAGACCCATATCAGCCATCGGGTCTAAAGACCCTCAACCCGATATCGGTTCATAGTGGTGATATATAATGCGATACGGATTTTACCATATATAATTCTATATATGAAGAATGAAATATTTCGATGACAAATTAAAATATCTCCCTTTTATATTTACAGTATTTACCAATTAGTTGTAATACACCGGAGAATTATTATTTTTTTAAAAGTATACAAAAGTACAAGGACGGACGCATCTGATTGGATGTTGGGGTTCTAAAAAATTTTAAAATATAAACATTATTGACTGAAATCGCTAAATCTACCCCAAATAATGTAAAAGATCTTTGCAGGTTATATTTACGCTTGATAAAAATTAGAATTTTTGTTTATTGAGTAATTACACTTAGTTTCCATACATTAAAATGTTCATCAAATTGTAACATTGCATCTCGTAATTCCTTTGAACTTTCAGCCATAATAACTGTGTCATCGGCATATAATATAATAAAAATCTGAACATACAATTGTAAATGTTCTACAAATATTTCTGATATAGTTCCCAGGTAGCTTTTATTATTTTCCAATAATAAAGTTTCTAGATCATTGAGATATAAGGAGAATAAAAAGGGTGACAAGTTTTTGCCCTGTTTAAAACCTACTTCACAATTAAAGAAATTGGATTATTAATTTCCATGTCTTATACAAATCTTTATGTTTATATACATACAATGAATAACATTGAATATCTTCCCTTGAATCCTTGACTTTAACATCTTTTGCCAGATACACGTTTTTTAAATCAAATCAAAAGCATTTTGAAATCTATAAAAGCACAAAATCACTTTTTACCCAACCCAAAATATATAGAGATGAGGAATTGAGTACCACGATGTTGTCAACAGTTGAAACCCCTTTTTTTAGCATTTGATATTACACTGAACTCATCAGAGAATGCAGTCTATTGTTACACCCTTCATAGCGATAAGTAAAACACGGTAAGATCAGTATAACACGATCAGAGTAAAAAGTACAAGGCTTGAGGTAGGTCTTACAAAATTATGTCTGTATAGTATAGATGATAAGATTTTAACAAATGAATAGTACCATTCTGTTGAGGATGCTTTGGGCTTTCTAACCATACAATTCCTGTATTGAAAACCCTGTTAGAAAATTAGAAAAAAGTTTATTTTAAAGGTAAAACATGTTTTTTCAAGGAAAATTTTGTGTTCTTATACACACAACACGAAAACGACTTACTTACCGTTATGAAGGATGTGAAGTATAGCAGTAAAAACTTTGCAAAAACATGAATTTAGCGTAACACCTCTGTATGAATTAGGATCAGATTTAGATCCTTTATTTTTATATATTGGTATAATTATTCCCTTTCCCTATGATTCAGGGATCACACCTTTATCTAGTATTGTATTAAAAAGTAGTACATACATTGGCATCACATCATCTATAGAATATTTAATATATTAATCAACACCTGGTGATTTACCATTTTTGAGACCTTTAATTACATTTTGGATCTGTTCCGTGTAATTTGAGCGTCTAGTAAGTCCTCTAATTCAGGACTTTTATTATTAATATCAAAATCTGTTTCATTTTTTTATCATCACTTTAAAATTTGTTCAGATTTTCAAAATGCTTATACAATCCATCTATTGGAATATCATTACTTTTGTCACCATTAATTTTGAAGAAATTTAAAAAATTTTTCCAAAACTCCTTACTACTACTTTTAGCAGTATTTCTGAACTTTTATCTAGTTTGAATTGGAAATTATACTACGCTTTAGCAGTAATTTGCTTATAATGTTTACTGTATTTCAGTAAATTAGGTCGGTTGGATTCATTTTTATTTAAATTATAGGCCTTTCTTGATCTGTTAAATGTTTTCCTACGCTGATAACATTTATTTTTATACCAAAGGTTGTGTATATCAGACAAGATTGGGTTAAAATCATCAATATAAAATTTAGTTACGTTTGACATCAAGCTAGAAGACAATAAAAAGTAATCTCCAACACTAATATTTTTACAAGTTCTTTTACCTATACCACTGTCTTACCAATATAAATTATTTTTCTTAAATACAATTAATAACCATATGTATTAGCTTGACAAGTACCCTTAGTGGTTCTTTCCAATGGTATATTCAGTTCTGTCAGTTTCTTATAATCCATCATATAACAAAGCATATCACTATCCCCGCTCTAAACAAATCAAGTATGATATCATCTGGTGTGATATAATCACTTAGTGTACTGGTTTTTGCATTACAATCTCCAACTAAAGCAAAGTGCATATCAGAGTGTTTAAGTAAATCTACTAGCTCACATTCTATCTCATTAAATGCTTCAGCATTAGAATATTTTGACCCCTCAGGTGAAATATAAACACAACTTAACAATGTAATACAATTTGAACCAGTAATATCTTTGGACATTTTTACCCACTGAACATATTGGCTATCAGTTTTTATAAATTAATTTTATCTAGCTCTTGCTTATATTTTATAGATATACCAGCAGATTCTTTCTCATTTGTTTTCTATTTTTATGAAAATTTGTGTACTCTACTTGTGGTTAGCATATAATATCATTTTCTTCAAGTTTTGTTTCAGCAAACATACAGAATCATAATTTTTCTTTGCTATTTTTCTTACAACTGTATCATTACATTCTTTAAATTTTAATTCTGATTTTAGACAACATACATTTAGAAATAATAATTGTAATTTACTGGTACATGTATCATTTTCTTTTAGAGTCCATGATTCTTGTTTTCCTGTACCCCTGTCTGTCAGTTGATGTCTTGGATCTGTGGCATGTCCATTCCTTTCCCTTGAGGAGGGTTCATTTTCCCCTGCCTTAATGGGGGTGGTGACCCTCTTGGAATAAACCATTTCTTGTCAATATATAGTTTATCTTCTTTCATCACAGCATGATGACCCCTATCACTGGCATCTAACATAAAGGACAATAACTTTCTCCTGCTTTCAATAATTTCAATGGTGAATAGTTTATGAATAAAATAATGTGAATTGTTTTGCAGCGTTTTGATTTCCACCTCTAATACTCGGCTCCTATCCTTTCTTTTCTCAAATTTTGTCACTATTTCCCTAGGAGATTTGTCAGGTTTTGACTTGAGTCTATTAACAACATAAAACTTTATTTGGTCATAAATGTTAAGCTCATTTTTAATAAATTGAACAATATTTTTCTTCTGTAATTTCTTATAGATCATAATTATATACCCTATAATTATGATCTATAAGAAATTACAGAAGAAAAATATTGTTCAATTCCTTTGAATAAAAGGTTATCCCTCATAGATTGGGACTGTTGCTCTATTAGCTTCTCTTTTAGTTAATTGTTTTCCATTGACAATTCATATAATTGTCCATCAATTTCCTCTATTTTATCGAATGCCTCTGATAAACCGCGGTCCAAATTATAGTTCGTTTTTGTTTGAATATTGGTTTTTATGGTTGTGATTTTATTGTCCAAATTTTTAAATTTTCCCTGAATTTTGGTTACTCTTTCTAAAATATCGTCAAGCATATCTAATTTTTGTATTCATAAAAATATCAAACTGACTTTGGGTTGGAGGTGGACTTGGGTTGGGTGGTTGTGTAAACTGATTAAACTGGGCAGGTGTTGTGTGCCTTGGTGTAAATGGCGTTAATGCATCCTGAGTAGGGTGGGCATTAATATATCATTGTGTATTGACGAAATAACGTTACTTATTTTCATTCCTGTATTTTCAGGTGTCACAGATTTTAATGGTGTTTCGGAGCTTCCAGTATCCGCAGTTTTTGCAGAGTTTATGGTTAAAAGGGATGGTGTGCTTAGACTCGGTGTATGGTGTGCTTAGACTCGGTTAGATTCGTTTTCTTTTTGTTCATGGTTTTTCTGCCCATCTATTAATCTCATAAACTCGTAAATCTAGTGTGGTACGGTTGTGAACTTTGGACCAACCTTAGAGCACAAGACGTGTCTGCTCTTAACCGATTTCAACACATGATAATCAAAAACATTCTGAAACTAAAACTAACTACACGTTCGGATATGTGCGAGAGTATTCTAGGCATTCATCCTATTACAAGTGAAATTGATAACGAAAGTTATTTTTCCTTCAAAAACTGTGCACTTTGGACAATAAACATTTATCTAAAGCCATCTTTTTAAATAGACTATTTCCATACTTAATGGATCCCATTCGAAAACATCTAGGCTACGTTCCAGATATTATTACTTTACTTCATAAGTATAACCTACACGAATACTTACTTGGATTTACGCAAGACGGACATTTCCCATCTAAGCTAGAATGGAAAAAGATAGTGAAACGGAGCGTGTCTTCCATACAATCTAATGAATGGTCTATCCGCATAAATAGCAGTAGCGACTTTGTTTAATTTCGGGAAATACATGATACTGTGACATTTGCAAAATACTGGCAGAACTCAAAAACAGAAAATGAAATTAGAAGGTCATACTTTATAACTAAACGTTTAACCGATGTACCAAGTAATTCAACCAAGATATGCACAATCTGTGATCGACAATACGTTGACTTTTTCATACACTTTTCTTGTACCTGCTCTGCAACTACCACCTTAAGACAAATCTGGTTGGACTTGACAATTGAAAACTTCGATTTAGAACTTTTTGTCGAACTCGACTCGTACTCACAGGTTGCGCTTTACAATATTCTACTTGGAAAAATACCGAACACTTTATACGGAAATGAGAATGACACAATCAACTTCACGAAGCTCTGCCACGCTCACGTTTTACAATGCGCTACAGAATACAACCGTCAAATTAAACTCATTCTAAGAGAAAGCACCTATTGAGGATTGTACTAATACAAATACCACAGATTGAAATATTATATGAAATGACCTGATTGTTGTAAATATTTAATAACTTTTCTCTCTTCCATGTAATTATGTTTAGTTATTTGCATTATATACATTAATTAATTGTTCATATATCTCATGTATTTGAGGAAATAAAGTTATGAATGAATGAATGAATGAATCATAGATCTGGACTGTTGCTCTATTAGCTTCTCTTTTAGGTTTTTGGTTTCCATTGACAATTCATATAATTGTCTATCAATTTCCTCTATTTTATCGAATGCTATGATAAACAGCGGTCCAAATTAACAGTATTGTTCGTTTTTGTTTGAATATTGGTTTTTATTGCCTAATTTTTAAATTTTCCCTGAATTTTGGTTACTCTTTCTAAAATATCGTCAAGCATATCTAATTTTTGTATTCATAAAAATATCAAACTGACCTTGGGTTGGAGGTGGACTTGGAGTGGGTGGTTGTGTAAACTGATTAAACTGGGCAGGTGTTGTGTGCCTTGGTGTAAATGGCGTAAATGCATCCTGAGTAGGGTTGGCCGTAATATATCATTGTGTACTGACGAAATAACGTTACTTATTATCATTCCTGTATTTTCAGGTGTCACAGATTTTAATGGTGTTTCGGAGCTTCCAGTATCCGCAGTTTTTTGAAGAGTTATTGGTTAAAAAGGATGGTGTGCTTAGACTCGGTTAGATTCGTTTTCTTTTTGTTCATGGTTTTTCTGCCCATCTATTAATCTCATAAACTCGTAAATCTAGTGTGTTACTATATTTGTAATACTTCACTCTACCCCTGGAATTTCTTCATTTTCCACAGCTGATTCTTTGCAGATGTTTACCCCTGCCGCCATGTAAGATAGTTAGCGAAGTGCTTATTTGAAATTTGGATTTTAATTCGCTATACCTATTCTTGACGGTCGTTTGATTTTGACTTTCGTCGTTTTAATAGCGTTCATATGCAAAGGCCACTGGTTAAACCAATGATGGTAATAATGTGAAAGAATGAATCAAAGAATCATATTAAGATATATAATCTGTATGGAAAAGTGATTGGGGAAAATGACATACACGTAACATTCATTAGTTTGTGATACGAGTAAAACTGCATAGTTCATGTGGTACGTCTACCAGCTTTGAGAGTTATGATCATTGGATACAGTACAATGATGTTTAAGTATTGTGATGGTATCGCAAGTGTCGAGCAGGGGCAAGGGTTATTTTAAAATGTTTCCATGTAGCAGTAAAATAGCAAGCACTATTTTCATAACTCTTATGGGTTTGTCAAGTACAGGCATGTTAAATGCATGTAACTAAACTACATATTATACATGTTATAATACTTCATTCATACATAGTCATAGTTCCATTAATAAAACCTCTCAATTCATGTTTATTTTCAATATTTTTGTTATTAGATATTGATAATTTATGTCTTTAATAAAATGAAAGGTTTCATTTTAAAACGAACAAATTCCGCAACAAAATCGTGGGGAATGTTTAAGTTAAGTTTGATTTGAAAAAAGTTTGTACACCCATGAAAACTACGCTAAACTTTTAAGAAAAATGTCTAAATTTTCCTTAAAATTGTCTTACCTTAATACATCGAGGATGTTTAAAGTCCTGTTTGAAGCTTTATTTGAGACACCTCTTCACTCTCATTACATTGAATAGCCGACACCATTAAATATATCTTATGGATTTGTTTTTACGATTTTTTCATTACGACAAATTGTATTCGTTCCGCCATTAAATTTTAACTTGATTCCATAATTTTGATTTACCATTAAATTCAAAATGTCAACTCCCAGCAAAATTACGCCTCGATATTTCAAACATGGATTACTTTTATTTATTGAAAACATGTATAGTCTTTGTGTTTATGTTAGTTTCATTATATTTCACATGTTAAAATATACAGAACTTTTAAAAAATTTTGCTCCGAGAAAATTCAACTGAAAGATAAATTTTAACCTCACATTTCAAAAAATAATTTTTAAAAATGTAACAGACAGATAAAAATGATAAATATATACGTGAAATGGGATGTTTTATGTGATAGAACTAACATAGTCACAACATGTTAAATGCAATTAACTAAACGACCTTTCATGAGGTACATTAACATTAAGGTCAATTACAAGTTCGTGAATTTTTTTCAATTTAAAAATGCATAATCCAGATATATATTTCTTAACTGTCTTAATAATTCAGTGGCTCAGCCGAGTAGTTAAGGTAGTCTGTTATGTTGATCTTGTACCTCTCAACACCGAGGTTGCGGTTGGGCAGGTTGTGCTCTAATTCAATCTTAATCCTTTTTCTTTCTCCGGCTTCATACCCCCAGTAAAAATTGACACCATGAGATAGCTGGAAAACTGCAGAACATTAAAACAAGCAAAAACTAAACAATGCGGTGTGATCATTAAGCGTAGTGTTTAGCATTAGCGGTCGGCTTAATTGATTATCATCTTTGGTAAAGTTCGAACGCTTTACAAGTGATAAATTTCATTGCCTCCCCTGATTATTTGCGGTATTTAATTTAACGTTAACTAAAACAGTTATAGTATTATTATAAAATAATTAATCAGCAAATATATCTTTATTAGTTTTATTATACACTGTAAATTCTTAGTTTTAGAAAAAATGATCTAATGAAAAATTATTTTGCTTCTACAAGGGTATAGTGTACCTGAAATATCAAGAAAGCAATATAATATTAATTAAAACTTAATACTTTAATCACTAGACGACGACAGACTTATACCATAATATCGTTTTTGCCTACGGAGCATTATACGACCAAAATAAATATTTGAAGGCTTCACTAGAAGCTAGCAATCCTAAGAGGCTGTGTAACAAAGAAAAGATAAAAGCGTTCAATCCCCCCTTTTTGAATTATATTTAGATATAATGGAGATTTTTTTTCTTATCTTGTATGTGTACGTGTACTTATTATCAAACTAGATAAAGTGTAAGCATATGTTTAACCTATATAATAGAGGATTTTCCTCAACCTTAATAGGCAACGTCCCCTGTTAACTTTTGCACAAAATTGATATTTAACATATTAATTAGCTTTGTGCATCAGTCACTGACAGGTCTGTTGGTATATAACCATACTCTCAACTATATTTAACAAAATAATCCTTTAAATTTAAATCCCTATATGTATAGATGTCTGGTGGGGGCTGCTCTTGATAAAACCCTAGTCTTGGAACTTGTAAAATCTAATATATTTTATTGTGATATTTTTGTTTGGTTATATGTATGTTGTATGCATAATTATTATCTGTAATTGTATTGTCATTTTGTACCATTGAGGGCCACTTGATTGGAATAAAATACTTATACTCTCTGTTCGTCACAGATTTTGGCCTTATGATGCATATATATTTTCTTAACATATATAGAGATATCATGTTAAATAAAATAAGTTTTTTTTCACCAGCTAAATCATACATATAACCACTATCGCAACCCTTTTTGCAATAAAAATCGCGTATAGCATTAGCTGACAATCTTTTGTTAGATGCTTGTTTGTTTGTTTAATGAGGTTTAACGACATTTCCGGCAACATCGTGGCGTCCTGTTATTAATTGTAGTTGGTTATTGCATAGATGTTTTTCCTTTGCGTTTAACAGGCACACATGACTATTCATGCAATATTATTGAAGTGTTTTAATTCAACGCATACACCCTCGACGTCTCTTGTTTATTCTTAAATAATACCAAAGGATTTATGTTACAAGATTGGATTAAAGCACACGTTAACAGACGTCTGACTCGAACTAACAACTCAAACCTAGCACTGACATATCAGTGGCGATTCATGTCAAAATTGAGATGGTTTCATCTGCTTTTAATACGCATCTGGATGCTTTCTAAACCCATCTAGATGCTTTTGAAATTCATCTAGATGGAAAAACCATCTAAATGAAACCATCTCAATTTTGACATGAATCGCCACTGATACTGACACTCTATGATCAATAGATGACTAACTATAAAACAATCGGTCCGGGCTTTACATCGGCTTGACATTTTAAGTGTTGAACTTCGCACATTCTGAGTTGGTACTTCCTGCAAATGGAATGAGTACCAATTTTTATTGTCATGAACCGAAAGGGGAAATAACCACGCTATAACACTCTTACGTAAGATTTAAGTAGCGAACACTGACAGTGGCACTATGTATTTATATATAAAAGCTCTTAGTTTAATGCAACATAATTGCACAACATAAAACTCTTCAATGAGTTAGAATGTTTTCAGCAATATATGACGTGATATCCTCTACAAATCTGTCTGATTGGCTGATTTATCCTCTAAAGGCTGATGAATTATAGCCGTAGAAGAAGACACGTTTTTCGTATTTGCCATTATCACGTAGATCTGGTAATGGGTCCTCGTGTGATTGATGATATCTGTAAAAGATTGTTTAGACACAATTTTATTTGGAGTCAAATGTACTAGATAGGTCGGATTTTAATAAAACATGGCTATGCATGTTTGAATTCTAACGATTGGGTAATATCATAGTAATGTCTGGGAAACATGTGCGGTGCGGGATTGTATTTGTCCCCATTGCCCCACCCCAACCCTTTCAATTATATACAAAAAGAATTATTTTTGTTCAAAAACTAGCTGTGCATTTCTGTTTCTTTGTTTTCTTTTGTTCGTTTTGATAAGTGAACTTGCATACCGTACATCAATCTTTGTCATTTGATGACTATGAATACAATGAAGATTATTAGAACGCAGTGTTATATATGCACATATCCTATATATGGTATGTACTAATCCTATATATGGTATGTACTAATCCTATATATGGTAGAGAGTTTTAAATTAACATATTACCTTCTCTGTGTACCGGCCTTGTCATCACTAATCCTATATATGGTAGAGAGTTTTAAATTAACATATTACCTTCTCTGTGTACCGGCCTTGTCATCTAATTTTAGTTTGTACAGGACAGAAGAATTTTCCCACTCTCCTACACAGGGTTCCGGTGTTGCCCTGACAACGATATCGTTTACAGTTTGTTGTTGGGTTTTATCAGATTCGGATATATTTATTTCAGTCATTACTGAATTCATAAAAGCTTCAATGTTTCCTGGTGCCAAAGGCCTATCAAACGTTTTAGATTTCTTTTCTTCTGCCGGTTTCATTTTCATTGCCTTCTGGTGAAGAAAGGGGAGATAATCTTCCTGCCAATGGTCATCTGGCATGTGCAGTGCAGACGGAAGTTTATAATTATATATAGACGACATCAAAAGGTTAAAGTTCTGATTTGTATCGCCATTGTGGAAAGACGCTGACTTCATTGGTGCCGTATTTTGTATACATAGTGGACTGCAAACATCATTTAACGTGCCTCCGCCAGACCGTTGGTTGTCAGTTAATGCGCACCGATCATTTTTTTGTTCAGAACACAGAAAGTGAACATGTTTGGAACATGTGCAGGTTTTTAATGGAAGGTTTTGCTCAAGATCAGCGGATTTGTATTTTCCTGGAAACATTAGCTGGTATCGAGAATTTACATAAAGTTTATTTATAGTGGAGTGGAGTGATTCCCTTGTAGGCTCTGACAAACAGTATTGGCCTGCAATGTAACAAGCTTCTGGTACAATAACAAACAGTACTGGCCTGCAATGTAACAAACTTCTGGTACAATAACTACTGACAAACAGTATTGGCCTGCAATGTAACAAACTTCTGGTACAATAACAAACAGTACTGTCCAGCAATGTAACAAACTTCTGGTACAATAACAAACAGTACTGTCCTGCAATGTAACAAACTTCTGGTACAATAACAAACAGTACTGGCCTGCAATGTAACAAACTTCTGGTACAATAACAAACAGTACTGGCCTGCAATGTAACAAACTTCTGGTACAATAACAAACAGTACTGGCCTGCAATGTAACAAGCTTCTGGTACAATAATTCATACAACACTTATTTTTTGCTTGATTAATTATCAACAAGCAAGGAGGAATTTGAGATCTGTACAAAAACCCCCATTTGGTTAAATTAAATAACGGGAGTTAAGTTGCTATATATAGCTGTTGTTTATTAGTTATCCTGCAGTCATAACATGTTTTGTACAATAATGGTAGAATAACCTTGAAAGTCAGAAATCGGATAGAAGTGGACATTTGTCATGTTTTTCATCAATTAAAAATGTATTTTAGGTATGCAGGATAAACGCAATATTCGTACATTGTCAGAAAATATAAAGTTTTTTTTACTCGCCGCGAAACAGGTGAAATGCTCGGCAAAGCTTCCCATTTCTACCCGCTTCATTCATAAAATTTTTTGATGTACGAACATTGTATATATATTTGTCATTACCTCGTTTTGCATGTTGTTTTGCCAAGTAGAATTCGCAGATAAAAAATACATTAAAAAAAGCATCATATTCCATGTGTAGGCTAGAACATATATTACTTGGAACAAAATGTGTGAAGAAGTTGTAAATCAAGAGTATTTGTGTGAAAATGATTCTGTTTCCAGGCAACATATAGCAATGAATACTATAATACTATTTGGGCCGTATTAATATCGTGAGATATCGTCTGAACGATTAAATACCTATAATAAAGCGATAATAGCGTCGTAATGATTGGTTGTGTTAACCAGTCTTCTTATATAACAAAAATCATCAGACGTTAATCATGTGACGGAAAATTATTTCCGTTCCGTGATTCTTTTAATATTTAACAATAGATACCCTGATCATTAAGTCTAGCCGGATTGTTCTGTGGAAAGACATCAATCGGATGACCACGTTCAACGTGTCGTGTTGATATTGGTAACACCTTAATTTTTTTCCTGAAAGTAATATATAATTTATTATGGAAATATTTCGTATAAAGTCATTTTGGCTTTTTGTGAGGCGCATTAGAAACCTACAATGGGTTATGGAAGAAATCAGAAACAGTTTATGGTATATAGTCCTCCCACATTATGGTATATAGTCCTCCCACATTATGTGTTTAGAAAAGTCTGAGCTTTCTAAAAACGAAATAAAACGTGTAAAACTTTTATTTTATTATCCTAAGTCATTTCTTCGTTAATTGCTACTTTCATTAACATATATTCATATTAGTATAATTCTGACTTCTCATAACCTTTTGTGTACAGATCTGTACAGGTTTACTTGTAGGCAGATATTAACAAGACCCGATATATTTATATATAGTAAAACGTCTCAAAAACTGTAGCCGTTAAATTAAAATAAAAACCCCAACACTCGAATAAAAGATGCGTGATACAATTATGCAAAATATTGATAAATTCTTTTTTTTCTTACCCTATTTCGACTTCAAAAGGCCTCGGATAACTGAAAAAAAGAACACATTCCAAATTTTATTAAGTCAATTCTAATTTCGTTAAAAATAGTTCACTGACATGGTATGAGAAAAGCAATTCAGCAATCAACCCTCAACCCATAGGTCGGCTTTTACTCTTACTGATACTCATTTTTCATTCCATGTAAGGTTTATTGTGGAGGAACGTTATAGAATCCTGATTTACTGAAGAATGCGATTTTGCAAAATAAAAAAACTGATATTGCTTGAAATTTATAGTTTTACTGTAAATATGAATTTAAATTATTTAAAAGTAAATAAATAATTTAAATCTGCAGTTAGTATTGTTTGATTTAAGTTGGATTTAGAGATGTTCGTATTTTTATATATCTATTGGTTTATTAGAAGATTGCATTGTAATCTTCTTTTTCTTCATTAGCGATTGGTTTCTTTATTTCATGGTTCAGTTGTCTTACATTTCGTTGGTTGGTATGTTTGGTGGTTTATTTCTTTTGTAGTGGCCTCGGTGGCCGAGTGGTTAAGGTAGTTAGTCTACTATTAATCACGTGGTCTGTCAACACTGAGGTTGCGGGTTCGAGTCTCACTGCGGGCAGGGTGCACTCGACTCCAATCTTAATTGACAAGGATTGCCAGTTTTCCTACCGCAGGTAGGGGGTTTTCTCCGGGAACTATGGCTTCCTCCCTCAACACAAAACTGGACGCCATGATATAGCTGAAAAGTTGCAGAAAGTGGCGTTAAACAAATATCAAACAATAAACATATTTCTTTTGTTCGATCTATTTAGGGCGATTCGAATAGCTATTCCTGGTGTTTGAAATGGTAGCAATGAAAATCTTTCTGCAACTAATACGTTATACAACTGTAATTTAACTACATATTTTTGACTTGTCTGTGTGCGCAACATTCATTTGATTTAGGTTTGTTATTTCACATTTCTTTCCATAATATAAAAAATCTTTATTAACATTAATAATTAATTTACCATTTAGCATGAAAGTTGCGAATGAATGTGTGAGCGTAAGTTTATCTGGTTTGCCTAAATAACTATTTCATATTAATAAAATCTAGTTAGTTCATTGTATCTTTATTCAGAACTATATAAATACTAAACTTTTATTAAACTAGCAAACCAGTTTAGAAGTGCATGAATTATTGGCGCTTGAGATTTACGAGTTGTAAAAGTTCGAATTTTAAACTAGGAGCATAAAAATTTGTGAAATTCGGATATGCTTTAGGCTCCTCAATTATAAGGTTACAGAAGTATATATTTGTATATTTTTGTTCTACATGTTACCAGGTGACGAACCTACTTTATAAGTATTGAATATTTGCCACTTGCGCAATATGTGAGGTAAGCAAAGTGTGATTTGTTTTTTTATCGCTTTGCTTTGTTTATTATCTTTGTTAATATGCTAACCACATTTAACTATGTATGTAGCTTTGCTTATGTTTGGTATTTCATATCGCATAGTGCATATTTTAATTTGTATAATCTGTAAATACAAGTTTTATACATTTTTGATATTCATACTAATAATTAGAATTACTAATTAACAGTAACTTAGTCAACGAATCGGTTAACGAATAATTTTGTTAGCAAATCATGTGAAACTAGATATTTCACTTCTAGACGATGTGATGCTATTTTGGTTTTATTATTTACAATCTAGTAAATGCAAATGAAACTTTGGACATGGACTAAAGATTGTTATAGAATTTTATGTTCTCTTTTTGTTAATACAGGGCTATCATCATAATCATCATTATCATTTGTACCGTTGTTATCCTGTGATCATCTGTTCATAAAAGTCATCGGACCCTGAAATAGAGTTGTTATTTTTCACCCCTCGAGTAAAGGACTTTTACGAAAATCATATATAATTTATGACTTGTACTTACGCAAATCCTTCTAATTTAGCAACCTCATTTACCAAAGGCATTTCATGGCAGGCATCAAAGCTAGTACGACTGAAAATATATTAATTGAATTCTGATGAAAAATGAAAATTGAAAGTTATATGATAAGATATGATTATTGTTAGTGTTATTTAATTTATCCTCTCAATGGATGACTTTATTTGCCAATATATATATACTCCATTATTTTAAATGCATTTGCTCATTTATTATAAGGAATATTAGACGATCAGTCATAATAAAAATGCCACACCGCCAATGACAAGTATTTAGTTTAATTACTTTCCAGTTAAAAAAATCATTTTACATGTGCAGATTTGGTTGTCACTATGAATTTTAATCAATCCTCTTTTTGACGAGATAATCCAATCGGAACACCTCACGCGAGTTTCGTACCACACCTACAAAGACGTCCTTCCTATTTGTTTCTTGTCTGTTCGTTTTGTTTTTTGTTTTTGTTTTTTGTTTTTTTTTGTTTTGCTCTACAGCGACTAAGTAAATTTTAAACTTTTACTGTTTGTGCACTTTTTTTTACATTTTTCTAATCATGTTTCAAAAATCAGAAGCTCCAAAATCCTGTAATCGCTTACCTTAAAGACAATCGACCTCGAGCTATCATTACAGCCAAGATCATGTAATAGCTTACCTTAAAGACAATCGACTTCAGGCTATCATTACAGTCAAGATCGTGTAATAGCTAACGTTAAAACAATCGACCTCGGGCTATCATTACAGTCAAGATCATGTAATAGCTTACGTTAAAGAGATTCTACCTCAGTCTATCATTACAGTCAAGATCATGTAATAGCTTACGTTAAAGACAATCTACTTCAGGCTATCATTACAGTCAAGATCATGTAATAGCTTACGTTAAAGACAATCTACCTCAGGCTATCATTACAGTCAAGATCATGTAATAGCTTACCTTAAAGACAATCTACTTCAGGCTATCATTACAGTCAAGATCCTGTAATAGCTTACGTTAAAGACAATCTACTTCAGGCTATCATTACAGTCAAGATCATGTAATAGCTTACGTTAAAGACAATCTACCTCAGGCTATCATTACAGTCAAGATCATGTAATAGCTTACCTTAAAGACAATCGACCTCGAGCTATCATTACAGTTAAGATCATGTAATAGCTTACGTTAAAGACAATCGACCTCAGTCTATCATTACAGTCAAGATCATGTAATAGCTTACGTTAAAGACAATCTACTTCAGGCTATCATTACAGCCAAGATCATGTAATAGCTTACGTTAAAGACAATCGACCTCAGGCTATCATTACAGTCAAGATCATGTAATAGCTAACGTTAAAACAATCGACCTCGGGCTATCATTACAGTCAAGATCATGTAATAGCTTACGTTAAAGACATTCTACCTCAGTCTATCATTACAGTCAAGATCATGTAATAGCTTACGTTAAAGACAATCTACTTCAGGCTATCATTACAGTCAAGATCATGTAATAGCTTACGTTAAAGACAATCTACCTCAGGCTATCATTACAGTCAAGATCATGTAATAGCTTACCTTAAAGACAATCTACTTCAGGCTATCATTACAGCCAAGATCATGTAATAGATTACGTTAAAGACAATCGACCTCAGGCTATCATTACAGTCAAGATCATGTAATAGCTTACGTTAAAGACAATCTACTTCAGGCTATCATTACAGCCAAGATCATGTAATAGCTTACGTTAAAGACAATCTACTTCAGGCTATCATTACAGCCAAGATCATGTAATAGCTTACGTTAAAGACAATCGACCTCAGGCTATCATTACAGTCAAGATCATGTAATAGCTAACGTTAAAACAATCGACCTCGGGCTATCATTACAGTCAAGATCATGTAATAGCTTACGTTAAAGACATTCTACCTCAGTCTATCATTACAGTCAAGATCATGTAATAGCTTACGTTAAAGACAATCTACTTCAGGCTATCATTACAGTCAAGATCCTGTAATAGCTTACGTTAAAGACAATCTACTTCAGGCTATCATTACAGCCAAGATCAAGTAATAGCTTACCTTAAAGACAGTCGACCTCAGGCTATCATTACAGCCAAGATCATGTAATAGCTTACGTTAAAGACAATCTACTTCAGGCTATCATTACAGTCAAGATCATGTAATAGCTTACCTTAAAGACAGTCGACCTCAGGCTATCATTACAGCCAAGATCATGTAATAGCTTACCTTAAAGACAGTCGACCTCAGGCTATCATTACAGCCAAGATCATGTAATAGCTTACCTTAAAGACAATCTACTTCAGGCTATCATTACAGTTAAGAGCATGTAATCGCTTACGTTAAAGACAATCTACCTCAGGCTATCATTACAGTTAAGATCATGTAATAGCTTACGTTAAAGACAATCTACTTCAGGCTATCATTACAGTCAAGATCATGTAATATCTTACCTTAAAGACAATCGACATCAGGCTATCATTACAGCCAAGATCATGTAATAGCTTACGTTAAAGACAATCTACTTCAGGCTATCATTACAGCCAAGATCATGTAATATCTTACCTTAAAGACAATCGACCTCAGGCTATCATTACAGTTAAGATCATGTAATAGCTTACCTTAAAGACAATCGACCTCAGTCTATCATTACAGTTAAGATCATGTAATAGCTAACGTTAAAGACAGTCGACCTCAGGCTATCATTACAGTCAAGATCATGTAATAGCTTACCTTAAAGACAGTCGACCTCAGGCTATCATTACAGTCAAGATCATGTAATAGCTAACGTTAAAGACAATCTACCTCAGGCTATCATTACAGTTAAGATCATGTAATAGCTTACCTTAAAAAAAATCTACCTCAGGCTATCATTACAGCCAAGATCATGTAATAGCTTACCATAAAGACAATCTACTTCAGGCTATCATTACAGCCAAGATCAAGTAATAGCTTACCTTAAAGACAATCTACCTCAGGCTATCATTACAGTTAACATCATGTAATAGCTTACCTTAAAGACAATCTACCTCAGGCTATCATTACAGTTAAGATCATGTAATAGCTTACCTTAAAGACAATCTACTTCAGTCTATCATTTCAGCCAAGATCATGTAATAGCTTACGTTAAAGACAATCTACCTCAGTCTATCATTACAGCCAAGATCATGTAATAGCTTACCTTAAAGACAATCTACCTCAGGCTATCATTACAGTTAAGATCATGTAATAGCTTACCTTAAAGACAATCTACTTCAGGCTATCATTACAGCCAAGATCAAGTAATAGCTTACGTTAAAGACAATCTACCTCAGTCTATCATTACAGCTAAGATCATGTAATAGCTTACGTTACAGACAATCGACCTCATGCTATCATTACAGTCAAGATCATGTAATATCTTATGTTAAAGACAATCTACTTCAGGCTATCATTACAGCCAAGATCAAGTAATAGCTTACCTTAAAGACAATCTACCTCAGGCTATCATTACAGTCAAGATCATGTAATAGCTTACGTTAAAGACAATCTACTTCAGGCTATCATTACAGTCAAGATCATGTAATAGCTTACGTTAAAGACAATCGACCTCAGGCTATCATTACAGTCAAGATCATGTAATAGCTTACGTTAAAGACAATCTACTTCAGGCTATCATTACAGTCAAGATCATGTAATAGCTTACCTTAAAGACAGTCGACCTCAGGCTATCATTACAGCCAAGATCATGTAATAGCTTACCTTAAAGACAGTCGACCTCAGGCTATCATTACAGCCAAGATCGTGTAATAGCTTACCTTAAAGACAATCTACTTCAGGCTATCATTACAGTTAAGAGCATGTAATCGCTTACGTTAAAGACAATCTACCTCAGGCTATCATTACAGTTAAGATCATGTAATAGCTTACGTTAAAGACAATCTACTTCAGGCTATCATTACAGTCAAGATCATGTAATATCTTACCTTAAAGACAATCGACATCAGGCTATCATTACAGCCAAGATCATGTAATAGCTTACGTTAAAGACAATCTACTTCAGGCTATCATTACAGCCAAGATCATGTAATATCTTACCTTAAAGACAATCGACCTCAGGCTATCATTACAGTTAAGATCATGTAATAGCTTACCTTAAAGACAATCGACCTCAGTCTATCATTACAGTTAAGATCATGTAATAGCTAACGTTAAAGACAGTCGACCTCAGGCTATCATTACAGTCAAGATCATGTAATAGCTTACCTTAAAGACAGTCGACCTCAGGCTATCATTACAGTCAAGATCATGTAATAGCTAACGTTAAAGACAATCTACCTCAGGCTATCATTACAGTTAAGATCATGTAATAGCTTACCTTAAAAAAAATCTACCTCAGGCTATCATTACAGCCAAGATCATGTAATAGCTTACCATAAAGACAATCTACTTCAGGCTATCATTACAGCCAAGATCAAGTAATAGCTTACCTTAAAGACAATCTACCTCAGGCTATCATTACAGTTAAGATCATGTAATAGCTTACCTTAAAGACAATCTACCTCAGGCTATCATTACAGTTAAGATCATGTAATAGCTTACCTTAAAGACAATCTACTTCAGTCTATCATTTCAGCCAAGATCATGTAATAGCTTACGTTAAAGACAATCTACCTCAGTCTATCATTACAGCCAAGATCATGTAATAGCTTACCTTAAAGACAATCTACCTCAGGCTATCATTACAGTTAAGATCATGTAATAGCTTACCTTAAAGACAATCTACTTCAGGCTATCATTACAGCCAAGATCAAGTAATAGCTTACGTTAAAGACAATCTACCTCAGTCTATCATTACAGCTAAGATCATGTAATAGCTTACGTTACAGACAATCGACCTCATGCTATCATTACAGTCAAGATCATGTAATATCTTATGTTAAAGACAATCTACTTCAGGCTATCATTACAGCCAAGATCAAGTAATAGCTTACCTTAAAGACAATCTACCTCAGGCTATCATTACAGTCAAGATCATGTAATAGCTTACGTTAAAGACAATCTACTTCAGGCTATCATTACAGTCAAGATCATGTAATAGCTTACGTTAAAGACAATCGACCTCAGGCTATCATTACAGTCAAGATCATGTAATAGCTTACGTTAAAGACAATCTACTTCAGGCTATCATTACAGTCAAGATCATGTAATAGCTTACGTTAAAGACAATCTACCTCAGGCTATCATTACAGTCAAGATCATGTAATAGCTTACCTTAAAGACAATCTACTTCAGGCTATCATTACAGTCAAGATCATGTAATAGCTTACCTTAAAGACAGTCGACCTCAGGCTATCATTACAGTCAAGATCATGTAATAGCTTACGTTAAAGACAATCTACTTCAGGCTATCATTTTACAGTCAAGATCATGTAATAGCTTACCTTAAAGACAATCTACTTCAGGCTATCATTACAGCCAAGATCAAGTAATAGCTTACCTTAAAGACAGTCGACCTCAGGCTATCATTACAGCCAAGATCATGTAATAGCTTACGTTAAAGACAATCTACTTCAGGCTATCATTACAGTCAAGATCATGTAATAGCTTACCTTAAAGACAGTCGACCTCAGGCTATCATTACAGCCAAGATCATGTAATAGCTTACCTTAAAGACAGTCGACCTCAGGCTATCATTACAGCCAAGATCATGTAATAGCTTACCTTAAAGACAATCTACTTCAGGCTATCATTACAGTTAAGAGCATGTAATCGCTTACGTTAAAGACAATCTACCTCAGGCTATCATTACAGTTAAGATCATGTAATAGCTTACGTTAAAGACAATCTACTTCAGGCTATCATTACAGTCAAGATCATGTAATAGCTTACGTTAAAGACAATCGACATCAGGCTATCATTACAGCCAAGATCATGTAATAGCTTACGTTAAAGACAATCTACTTCAGGCTATCATTACAGCCAAGATCATGTAATATCTTACCTTAAAGACAATCGACCTCAGGCTATCATTACAGTTAAGATCATGTAATAGCTTACCTTAAAGACAATCGACCTCAGTCTATCATTACAGTTAAGATCATGTAATAGCTAACGTTAAAGACAGTCGACCTCAGGCTATCATTACAGTCAAGATCATGTAATAGCTTACCTTAAAGACAGTCGACCTCAGGCTATCATTACAGTCAAGATCATGTAATAGCTAACGTTAAAGACAATCTACCTCAGGCTATCATTACAGTTAAGATCATGTAATAGCTTACCTTAAAAAAAATCTACCTCAGGCTATCATTACAGCCAAGATCATGTAATAGCTTACCTTAAAGACAATCTACTTCAGGCTATCATTACAGCCAAGATCAAGTAATAGCTTACCTTAAAGACAATCTACCTCAGGCTATCATTACAGTTAAGATCATGTAATAGCTTACCTTAAAGACAATCTACCTCAGGCTATCATTACAGTTAAGATCATGTAATAGCTTACCTTAAAGACAATCTACTTCAGTCTATCATTCAGCCAAGATCATGTAATAGCTTACGTTAAAGACAATCTACCTCAGTCTATCATTACAGCCAAGATCATGTAATAGCTTACCTTAAAGACAATCTACCTCAGGCTATCATTACAGTTAAGATCATGTAATAGCTTACCTTAAAGACAATCTACTTCAGGCTATCATTACAGCCAAGATCAAGTAATAGCTTACGTTAAAGACAATCTACCTCAGTCTATCATTACAGCTAAGATCATGTAATAGCTTACGTTACAGACAATCGACCTCATGCTATCATTACAGTCAAGATCATGTAATATCTTATGTTAAAGACAATCTACTTCAGGCTATCATTACAGACAAGATCAAGTAATAGCTTACCTTAAAGACAATCTACCTCAGGCTATCATTACAGTCAAGATCATGTAATAGCTTACGTTAAAGACAATCTACCTCAGGCTATCATTACAGTCAAGATCATGTAATAGCTTACCTTAAAGACAATCGACCTCAGGCTATCATTACAGCCAAGATGATGTAATAGCTTACGTTAAAGACAATCGACCTCAGGCTATCATTACAGTCAAGATCATGTAATAGCTTACCTTAAAGACAATCGACCTCAGGCTATCATTACAGCCAAGATCATGTAATAGCTTACGTTAAAGACAATCGACCTCTGGCTATCATTACAGTCAAGATCCTGTAATAGCTTACGTTAAAGACAATCGACCTCAGGCTATCATTACAGTCAAGATCATGTAATAGCTTACCTTAAAGACAATCTACCTCAGGCTATCATTACAGTTAAGATCATGTAATAGCTTACCTTAAAGACAGTCGACCTCGGGCTATCATTACAGTTAAGATCATGTAATAGCTTACGTTAAAGACAATCTACCTCAGGCTATCATTACAGTTAAGATCATGTAATAGCTTACGTTAAAGACAATCTACCTCAGGCTATCATTACAGTCAAGATCATGTAATAGCTTACGTTAATGACAATCTACTTCAGGCTATCATTACAGTCAAGATCCTGTAATAGCTTACGTTAAAGACAATCTACCTCAGGCTATCATTACAGTCAAGATCATGTAATAGCTTACGTTAAAGACAATCTACTTCAGGCTATCATTACAGTCAAGATCCTGTAATAGCTTACGTTAAAGACAATCTACCTCAGGCTATCATTACATTCAAGATCATGTAATAGCTTACGTTAAAGACAATCTACCTCAGGCTATCATTACAGTCAAGATCCTGTAATAGCTTACCTTAGAGACAGTCGACCTCAGGCTATCATTACAGCCAAGATCAAGTAATAGCTTACCTTAAAGACAATCTACCTCAGGCTATCATTACAGTCAAGATCTTGTAATAGCTTACGTTAAAGACAATCTACCTCAGGCTATCATTACAGTCAAGATCATGTAATATCTTACCTTAAAGACAATCTACCTCAGGCTATCATTACAGTCAAGATCATGTAATAGCTTACCTTAAAGACAATCTACCTCAGGCTATCATTACAGTCAAGATCATGTAATAGCTTACCTTAAAGACAATCTACTTCAGGCTATCATTACAGTCAAGATCATGTAATAGCTTACGTTAAAGACAATCTACTTCAGGCTATCATTACAGCCAAGATCAAGTAATAGCTTACCTTAAAGACAATCGACCTCAGGCTATCATTACAGTCAAGATCATGTAATAGCTTACGTTAAAGACAATCTACTTCAGGCTATCATTACAGTCAAGATCCTGTAATAGCTTACGTTAAAGACAATCTACCTCAGGCTATCATTACAGTCAAGATCATGTAATATCTTACGTTAAAGACAATCGACCTCAGGCTATCATTACAGTCAAGATCCTGTAATAGCTTACCTTAAAGACAATCGACCTCAGTCTATCATTACAGTCAAGATCATGTAATAGCTTACGTTAAAGACAATCTACCTCAGGCTATCATTACAGTCAAGATCATGTAATAGCTTACGTTAAAGACAATCTACCTCAGGCTATCATTACAGTCAAGATCATGTAATAGCTAACGTTAAAGACAATCGACCTCGAGCTATCAATACAGTCACGATCATGTAATCGCTAACGTTAAAGACAATCGACCTCGGGCTATCATTACAGTCAAGATCATGTAATAGCTAACGTTAAAGACAATCGACCTCGGGCTATCATTACAGTCAAGATCATGTAATAGCTTACGTTAAAGACAATCGACCTCGAGCTATCATTACAGTCAAGATCATGTAATAGCTAACGTTAAAGACAATCTACCTCGGGCTATCATTACAGTCAAGATCATGTAATAGCTAACGTTAAAGACAATCGACCTCGGGCTATTATTACAGTCAAGATCATGTAATAGCTTACGTTAAAGACAATCTACCTCATGCTATCATTACAGTCAAGATCATGTAATAGCTTACGTTAAAGACAATCTACCTCAGGCTATCATTACAGTCAAGATCATGTAATAGCTTACGTTAAAGACAATCTACCTCATGCTATCATTACAGTCAAGATCATGTAATATCTTACCTTAAAGACAATCGACATCAGGCTATCATTACAGCCAAGATCATGTAATAGCTTACGTTAAAGACAATCTACTTCGGGCTATCATTACAGCCAAGATCATGTAATATCTTACCTTAAAGACAATCGACCTCAGGCTATCATTACAGTTAAGATCATGTAATAGCTTACCTTAAAGACAATCGACCTCAGTCTATCATTACAGTTAAGATCATGTAATAGCTAACGTTAAAGACAGTCGACCTCAGGCTATCATTACAGTCAAGATCATGTAATAGCTTACCTTAAAGACAGTCGACCTCAGGCTATCATTACAGTCAAGATCATGTAATAGCTAACGTTAAAGACAATCTACCTCAGGCTATCATTACAGTTAAGATCATGTAATAGCTTACCTTAAAAAAAATCTACCTCAGGCTATCATTACAGCCAAGATCATGTAATAGCTTACCTTAAAGACAATCTACTTCAGGCTATCATTACAGCCAAGATCAAGTAATAGCTTACCTTAAAGACAATCTACCTCAGGCTATCATTACAGTTAAGATCATGTAATAGCTTACCTTAAAGACAATCTACCTCAGGCTATCATTACAGTTAAGATCATGTAATAGCTTACCTTAAAGACAATCTACTTCAGTCTATCATTCAGCCAAGATCATGTAATAGCTTACGTTAAAGACAATCTACCTCAGTCTATCATTACAGCCAAGATCATGTAATAGCTTACCTTAAAGACAATCTACCTCAGGCTATCATTACAGTTAAGATCATGTAATAGCTTACCTTAAAGACAATCTACTTCAGGCTATCATTACAGCCAAGATCAAGTAATAGCTTACGTTAAAGACAATCTACCTCAGTCTATCATTACAGCTAAGATCATGTAATAGCTTACGTTACAGACAATCGACCTCATGCTATCATTACAGTCAAGATCATGTAATATCTTATGTTAAAGACAATCTACTTCAGGCTATCATTACAGCCAAGATCAAGTAATAGCTTACCTTAAAGACAATCTACCTCAGGCTATCATTACAGTCAAGATCATGTAATAGCTTACGTTAAAGACAATCTACCTCAGGCTATCATTACAGTCAAGATCATGTAATAGCTTACCTTAAAGACAATCGACCTCAGGCTATCATTACAGCCAAGATGATGTAATAGCTTACGTTAAAGACAATCGACCTCAGGCTATCATTACAGTCAAGATCATGTAATAGCTTACCTTAAAGACAATCGACCTCAGGCTATCATTACAGCCAAGATCATGTAATAGCTTACGTTAAAGACAATCGACCTCTGGCTATCATTACAGTCAAGATCCTGTAATAGCTTACGTTAAAGACAATCGACCTCAGGCTATCATTACAGTCAAGATCATGTAATAGCTTACCTTAAAGACAATCTACCTCAGGCTATCATTACAGTTAAGATCATGTAATAGCTTACCTTAAAGACAGTCGACCTCGGGCTATCATTACAGTTAAGATCATGTAATAGCTTACGTTAAAGACAATCTACCTCAGGCTATCATTACAGTTAAGATCATGTAATAGCTTACGTTAAAGACAATCTACCTCAGGCTATCATTACAGTCAAGATCATGTAATAGCTTACGTTAATGACAATCTACTTCAGGCTATCATTACAGTCAAGATCCTGTAATAGCTTACGTTAAAGACAATCTACCTCAGGCTATCATTACAGTCAAGATCATGTAATAGCTTACGTTAAAGACAATCTACTTCAGGCTATCATTACAGTCAAGATCCTGTAATAGCTTACGTTAAAGACAATCTACCTCAGGCTATCATTACATTCAAGATCATGTAATAGCTTACGTTAAAGACAATCTACCTCAGGCTATCATTACAGTCAAGATCCTGTAATAGCTTACCTTAGAGACAGTCGACCTCAGGCTATCATTACAGCCAAGATCAAGTAATAGCTTACCTTAAAGACAATCTACCTCAGGCTATCATTACAGTCAAGATCTTGTAATAGCTTACGTTAAAGACAATCTACCTCAGGCTATCATTACAGTCAAGATCATGTAATATCTTACCTTAAAGACAATCTACCTCAGGCTATCATTACAGTCAAGATCATGTAATAGCTTACCTTAAAGACAATCTACCTCAGGCTATCATTACAGTCAAGATCATGTAATAGCTTACCTTAAAGACAATCTACTTCAGGCTATCATTACAGTCAAGATCATGTAATAGCTTACCTTAAAGACAATCTACTTCAGGCTATCATTACAGCCAAGATCAAGTAATAGCTTACCTTAAAGACAATCGACCTCAGGCTATCATTACAGTCAAGATCATGTAATAGCTTACGTTAAAGACAATCTACTTCAGGCTATCATTACAGTCAAGATCCTGTAATAGCTTACGTTAAAGACAATCTACCTCAGGCTATCATTACAGTCAAGATCATGTAATATCTTACGTTAAAGACAATCGACCTCAGGCTATCATTACAGTCAAGATCCTGTAATAGCTTACCTTAAAGACAATCGACCTCAGTCTATCATTACAGTCAAGATCATGTAATAGCTTACGTTAAAGACAATCTACCTCAGGCTATCATTACAGTCAAGATCATGTAATAGCTTACGTTAAAGACAATCTACCTCAGGCTATCATTACAGTCAAGATCATGTAATAGCTAACGTTAAAGACAATCGACCTCGAGCTATCAATACAGTCACGATCATGTAATCGCTAACGTTAAAGACAATCGACCTCGGGCTATCATTACAGTCAAGATCATGTAATAGCTAACGTTAAAGACAATCGACCTCGGGCTATCATTACAGTCAAGATCATGTAATAGCTTACGTTAAAGACAATCGACCTCGAGCTATCATTACAGTCAAGATCATGTAATAGCTAACGTTAAAGACAACCTACCTCGGGCTATCATTACAGTCAAGATCATGTAATAGCTAACGTTAAAGACAATCGACCTCGGGCTATTATTACAGTCAAGATCATGTAATAGCTTACGTTAAAGACAATCTACCTCATGCTATCATTACAGTCAAGATCATGTAATAGCTTACGTTAAAGACAATCTACCTCAGGCTATCATTACAGTCAAGATCATGTAATAGCTTACGTTAAAGACAATCTACCTCATGCTATCATTACAGTCAAGATCATGTAATAGCTTACGTTAAAGACAATATACCTCAGGCTATCATTACAGTCAAGATCATGTAATAGCTTACGTTAAAGACTATCTACCGCAGGCTATCATTACAGTCAAGATCATGTAATAGCTAACGTTAAAGTCAATCGACCTCGGGCTATCATTACAAGGTGAGGATGTCAGATAAAACATAACATTATGTGTAGTGTAGATCTTTTCTTGGAGATCATTATTCAGTGTTTACAGTATCTCTCCATCAGTTGTAGTTTTCGAGTAAAAAAAGGCGACAAAATATAATCATAAACGGAAAGCCCATACGTAATTGATTAATAGTATAGACCTTTTGACTTATTTTTAGATCTTGATTTGCAGATATATTTAACCGTTTATAGTGTGTCTGTATCATAAGGGAATATAATCATAAAAGGGCGATAACTTGTGTAAGGAGTTGACTGACAATTTTGGTCATGATGACTTATCTGTAAATTTTGCCATGTTAGTTCTCTGTTAGAAACGAAATCATAATATTAATAAAAAACAAGTCTACTTGGTAGCAGTTCCAGATGGAATCACTTAACATGTTACTTACGACAAAACTAACAGTAAGCCAATTAATAATAAAAGTTGATAATTTCAGTCATGTTAACGTGTTACTAACTCTTGTTGACCTATTTATATTTACCTCCTGTCATCTGAGTTTCGGTCGTGTTTGACTTATTTGTGGATATGCATTAATGATCATTATGCAACAGTATATATGCACTTTATTGATTGAATGATTCCCAAAGTCAATATTTCAGCTACTCATGACATGTGTAATTTATACCTACTGCGTTTTCCAAGAATAACAAATTACATTTCGCTGCAGTAGATGTGTATGCTTCCCTTTATCCCGACACATTATTCTAGCTTCCAACGGAAGTCATGTGATCAATTGTAGTCCTGACGGACAAGCTAACTATTACTTCGCCTTGCCATATTTTATTACATGCGATATAATAATAGCATAGATAAATTAATAACCCCGAGAATGTGTTCTCAGTATATGTTTGTATTCTATATCCAACATGTTGAACATCTGTATGTTGCCTTGTATGGAGAGGATTTATATAGGCTATGCCTGCTATCCAATTCATTTCAATTTTCTTGAATAAAATATGTTTAAACTAAACTAATAACCCCGCGCTAAGCAAATCTTGTAAAGTATATATTATTGAACATAATAGTATAGCGACCAATAGATCCACAAATTCTTTTTAAGATCAACCAAGATAAACTAAGCTTACAATCTTGAGAATCCATCCGTCACTCTGTAATTCCTGCCATGTTTTATGTCATCTAATTCTCCCCATCGTGGACATGGTCTGTATGGGGGTTGACAATTCGGCTCTGATAGAAAGGCCATGTTATTCTGAATAACTTGTTAAGCTGTACATAATGGGCGGAAAGGAGCAACACTGAAAACCGACGTAACATAATATGATCAACAATGCAATGATATATTTATTAACTAAACATTGTGCTATGTTCTTATTTTTTTCTTTCAACTGTACCCACGAAATTTCAGGAAAATACCCTTCAAGAAAAGGTGCACGTACAATGAATTGGATTATGTTGTTTACCGTCAAACACACAAATATTCAGAACTATTCAATAATACGTTAAAATCGGCATGATCGGTATCTTGCGGGTAGCGTTTTAACGTCGAGCATGCTGATATTCTTTTCGCGTCATATATTGTAAAAAAACTTACCCAATGATGCATCGTTTTGATAGTCAGTCAATCTCCACTATAACGTCATGGCAACGTTTCTGACGCAATCTGTTTGTTTCTATAACATAATATCGTCACGTTCGCTAAACACTCTCATTTGGAGTAGTAACGAGATTTGACCATTTAGGACAGAATTTAAAAGTGTATTTTCAAATTATACTGTGTATTATCAGTTTATTTAATATGATACTTTCAATTTTGGTTGATATTAGATCACGTGATATATATACAACGGTCATTTACGTTATTTTTATGGAAATTATATAATCATTCATAATATTCATAAAAATAATATAATGTAAGAATAACTTCCTAAACATGAATCTTTTACCTTTAATATAAAATACGGTCCCAAAACTGCAACACATGGTTGTTTAACCTTCTCTTTACTTTTGATTGTTTGAAAGGTGTTTAACGCCACTTTCAGTACTTGTTCAGCAATTTCACTGTGTCCAGTTTTTGTTAGGGGAGGAAGCCGGAGTACCCGGAGAAAACCCATTACTTGCGGTAGGAAAATTGACAATACTTGTCAATGAAAATTGGAGTTGAACACACCGTGTCTGCAGAGAGACTCAAACCCGCACCTCCGTGTTGTTAGGCACGTGATCAAATAAGGAATTTTGTCTTCTAACTATTTACTATGAACAGAGGAAAATTGGCTCGATTCCAAAATGTCACCATACCCTACATGTACATAGAAAGAAATTAGACATACATAAAGTACACTACTTTAATAATCCACATTTTAATCGTAACATTGTTTTTTTAAATCTGCATTAACATCATAACATATTATTTAATATTTGATTTCCCTTCACATTGCCTTTTCAGTAAATTTTGTTCTTATCAGCAGTTGTTTTCAATATTGTTGACTTGTTATCGTCCTGCACATAGCCTAAATATAGCTCGGTAAGCGTTGAATACCTATCAATCAATCTAATCAATGCATTAGCATAAAAGAGGAAAACAAACCGATTTAAATTATTTTTGTCCATGGTTCAAGCGAGATAACTCTAATCGATTTGATGTCAAGTTGTATAGTCAGGGGCCCTCGGTGGCCGAGTTAGTAATCTAAATATTGATCACGTGTCTGTTAGCACTGAGGTTATGGGTTCAAGGGAAGGGAGTGTTCGTCTCCATTTTTTACCAGGATTGCCCGTTTCCGAAAGTCGGGGTTTCTCCTGGTACTCTGGTTTCCTTCCTCTATAAACCTTCATAAAGCAGAAAAATAGCTATAAATTGCGTTAAACATCATTCAAACAAAAAGTAGGGCGTCGTCTTCTGCGGACAGTTTCTTTTGCGTCCAGTCACTATTACAGTTGTACGACAGAGATAAAAGTGAAGCATAATAATAACATAAGTAAATATATAAATCTTAAAGCAACCAATTTGTTTATCTCGCCTCTTTGTTTTTATACTCGTTTCCACCAAGTATTCTCTAATTCAGAAGTCGTGGAGTAACTGAATATTATTTGTCTAAATTAACCGGTTTTCTTTATACCTTTATTTTGTTTGTTTGAAGGGTGTTTAACGCCACTTTGAGACATTTTTCTGCTATATCATGGACTCCAGTTTTTATTGTCTGCAGTGAGATTCGAACCAGAAGTCCCAGTGTTGACAGACCACTTGATTAAAAGTGGCCGAAATACCTTATCCACTCAGCCACTGGGACTCCTTTTATACAATGATACTAAAAAGGGTTTATAGTCGTCTGTAATACGTCTTTTGCTTTACACGTGAGTTATCACTCTGTAATGAGTCTTTTGCTTTACAAGTGAGTTAACGCTCTGTAATGCGTCTTTTGCTTTACACGTGAGCTAGCCCTATGTAATACGTCTTTTGCTTTACACTTGAGTTAGCACTCTGTAATTCGTCTTTTGCTTTACACGTGAGTTAGCACTCTGTAATTCGTCTTTTGCTTTACAAGTGAGTTATCACTCGGTAATGAGTCTTTTGCTTTACACGTGAGTTATCACTCGGTAATGAGTCTTTTGCTTTACAAGTGAGTTAGCGCTCTTTAATGCGTCTTTTGCTTTACACGTGAGCTAGCCCTATGTAATACGTCTTTTGCTTTACACTTGAGTTAGCACTCTGTAATTCGTCTTTTGCTTTACACGTGAGTTAGCACTCTGTAATACGTCTTTTGCTTTACACGTGAGTTAGCACTCTGTAATACGTCTTTGCTTTACACGTGAGTTAGCACTCTGTAATGCGTCTTTTGCTTTACACGTGTGTTAGCACTCTGTAATACGTC
This sequence comes from Limnoperna fortunei, assembly GCA_944474755.1. Classification (NCBI taxonomy): domain Eukaryota; kingdom Metazoa; phylum Mollusca; class Bivalvia; order Mytilida; family Modiolidae; genus Limnoperna; species Limnoperna fortunei. Next base: position 86,345,875 of record OX104118.1, read on the forward strand.
TTTTGCTTTACATGTGTGTTAGCACTCTGTAATGCGTCTTTTGCTTTACACGTGAGTTAGCACTCTGTAATGCGTCTTTTGCTTTACACGTGTGTTAGCACTCTGTAATACGTCTTTTGCTTTACACGTGAGTTAGCACTCTGTAATGCGTCTTTTGCTTTACATGTGAGTTAGCACTCTGTAATGCGTCTTTTGCTTTACACGTGAGTTAGCACTCTGTAATGCGTCTTTTGCTTTACATGTGTGTTAGCACTCTGTAATACGTCTTTTGCTTTACACTTGAGTTAGCACTCTGTAATTCGTCTTTTGCTTTACACGTGAGTTAGCACTCTGTAATGCGTCTTTTGCTTTACACGTGTGTTAGCACTCTGTAATACGTCTTTGCTTTACACGTGAGTTAGCACTCTGTAATGCGTCTTTTGCTTTACACGTGAGTTAGCACTCTGTAATGCGTCTTTTGCTTTACATGTGTGTTAGCACTCTGTAATGCTTCTTTTGCTTTACACGTGAGTTAGCACTCTGTAATGCGTCTTTTGCTTTACATGTGAGTTAGCACTCTGTAATGCGTCTTTTGCTTTACACGTGAGTTAGCACTCTGTAATGCGTCTTTTGCTTTACATGTGTGTTAGCACTCTGTAATACGTCTTTTGCTTAATCGTGAGTTATCACTCTGTAATACGTCTTTTGCTTTACACGTTAGTTACCACTCTGTAATACGTCTTTTGCTTTACACGTGAGTTAGCACTTTGTAATACGTCTTTTGCTTTACACGTGAGTCAGCACTCTGTAATACGTCTTTTGCTTTACACTTGAGTTAGCACTCTGTAATTCGTCTTTTGCTTTACACGTGAGTTAGCACTCTGTAATACATCTTTTGCTTTACACGTGAGTTAGCACTCTGTAATACGTCTTTGCTTTACACGTGAGTTAGCACTTTGTAATACGTCTTTTGCTTTACACGTGAGTCAGCACTCTGTAATGCGTCTTTTGCTTTTCACGTGAGTCAGCACTCTGTAATACGTCTTTTGCTTTACATGTGAGTTAGCCCTCTGTAATGCGTCTTTAACTCCGTAATGCATCTTTTGCTTCTTTAAACATGAGTTAGCACTCTGTAATGCGTGTCATGCTTTACAGTTGAGTAAGCACTTAACTAAACATATATGTATTGTTTCACTATAGTTCAGGAACCAATAGATTATTCATTTTTATCGAGTTGTTTCTCTTCTTTTGTGCATATATTTATTTTATTATGGTATTTTTGACTGTGGTGTCTCCAGGTGGTTTGTCTGTCTTTTTGTTTTTGTCACCTTATAGTGTATTTATGTCACAGTGCCTGTAGTTTACCTGTCCTTACAGTCGTATAGTGTATTTATGTCACAGTGCCTGTAGTTTACCTGTCCTTACAGTCGTATAGTGTATTTATGTCACAGTGCCTGTAGTTTACCTGTCCTTACAGTCTTATAGTGTATTTATGTCACAGTGCCTGTAGTTTACCTGTCCTTACAGTCTTATAGTGTATTTATGTCACAGTGCCTGTAGTTTACCTGTCCTTACAGTCTTATAGTGTATTTATGTCACAGTGCCTGTAGTTTACCTGTCCTTACAGTCGTATAGTGTATTTATGTCACAGTGCCTGTAGTTTACCTGTCCTTACAGTCGTATAGTGTATTTATGTCACAGTGCCTGTAGTTTACCTGTCCTTACAGTCTTATAGTGTATTTATGTCACAGTGCCTGTAGTTTACCTGTCCTTACAGTCTTATAGTGTATTTATGTCACAGTGCCTGTAGTTTACCTGTCCTTACAGTCTTATAGTGTATTTATGTCACAGTGCCTGTAGTTTACCTGTCCTTACAGTCGTATAGTGTATTTATGTCACAGTGCCTGTAGTTTACCTGTCCTTACAGTCGTATAGTGTATTTATGTCACAGTGCCTGTAGTTTACCTGTCCTTACAGTCTTATAGTGTATTTATGTCACAGTGCCTGTAGTTTACCTGTCCTTACAGTCTTATAGTGTATTTATGTCACAGTGCCTGTAGTTTACCTGTCCTTACAGTCGTATAGTGTATTTATGTCACAGTGCCTGTAGTTTACCTGTCCTTACAGTCGTATAGTGTATTTATGTCACAGTGCCTGTAGTTTACCTGTCCTTACAGTCGTATAGTGTATTTATGTCACAGTGCCTGTAGTTTACCTGTCCTTACAGTCGTATAGTGTATTTATGTCACAGTGCCTGTAGTTTACCTGTCCTTACAGTCGTATAGTGTATTTATGTCACAGTGCCTGTAGTTTACCTGTCCTTACAGTCTTATAGTGTATTTATGTCACAGTGCCTGTAGTTTACCTGTCCTTACAGTCTTATAGTGTATTTATGTCACAGTGCCTGTAGTTTACCTGTCCTTACAGTCTTATAGTGTATTTATGTCACAGTGCCTGTAGTTTACCTGTCCTTACAGTCTTATAGTGTATTTATGTCACAGTGCCTGTAGTTTACCTGTCCTTACAGTCGTATAGTGTATTTATGTCACAGTGCCTGTAGTTTACCTGTCCTTACAGTCTTATAGTGTATTTATGTCACAGTGCCTGTAGTTTACCTGTCCTTACAGTCTTATAGTGTATTTATGTCACAGTGCCTGTAGTTTACCTGTCCTTACAGTCGTATAGTGTATTTATGTCACAGTGCCTGTAGTTTACCTGTCCTTACAGTCTTATAGTGTATTTATGTCACAGTGCCTGTAGTTTACCTGTCCTTACAGTCTTATAGTGTATTTATGTCACAGTGCCTGTAGTTTACCTGTCCTTACAGTCGTATAGTGTATTTATGTCACAGTGCCTGTAGTTTACCTGTCCTTACAGTCTTATAGTGTATTTATGCCACAGTGCCTGTAGTTTACCTGTCCTTACAGTCGTATAGTGTATTTATGTCACAGTGCCTGTAGTTTACCTGTCCTTACAATCTTATAAGTGCAGAAGTAAAAGCTAATTGTATAACATTTATTTGTTACTGTCATTACATATAAGCTAACAATAGCAAATGTGTAAACTTGCCAGGTTAGGGTTGTTCAATTCAACCTAATAGTGTCCCTATATACGTATGTATTTACCACAAAAAACCAAACAAATTTCCCTATATTTCTGTGACTTCGGGATTATTTTTCAATGCTATGTACATTTCTTAGTAGTTTTACAATTCTCCACTTAAGCAAAATTCTGCAATTTTGGTTTTTTATGATTTTTTGTTAGTAATAATAACGCTCTCTGAAATGAACACACTTGCTTGTAATTTACAACGTCACCCGTGATGCAAGTACCGGGGTATATTGGCTGAGGTATCTAGCTACATCTCTGGTTATATTATTGATAATACCGGTATGACTTGTGTTATAAGCATAAAATGCAATTATTGAATTAAACCTTTTTTCCAATTAAAATATAAATTTAAACCTATTCTTGCAAGTTCTATATGTGACATTATGCATGCTTTATTTCCTTTAGTTTATATACATTTATATGAATAAAACATATGTGTTCATTTTGATTAAGCTGCAAAAATTGCATTTTTTTTATTTAGTACATTTCTGCATAGCCATTTCATTGATTTAACCGTACAAGAAGGAGTTTAACTTGTACAATTATTTTTCTAAAATTTCATTTAAAGCAGTTATATGATACAACTCTTGTCTAATTAAAACAAATGTCAAAAGAAAAAAAGCTTGTATACTTATATTACCTTCTAAATACAACAATTAAGTAAGGTGATTTTGACAAATTAATTATGCTGCTAATCATGACAATTCTATTCCTGATCCGGGGTATTTGCGTTTTATTCCTGAGCCGGGGTATTTGCGGGACATCCATTTAATCTTAAATCTATATCAGATTCTGCGTCGTCATGTAAACCGTTCGGTATTTCATTCCAAGTTGGCTTGATTTCAATGACCAGAGATTTACTATCGTGTGACAAGGGTCCATATCTGGGCGTATTGACATCGATAACCGATTGTAACATGCGGTTCTCACGTCCGTAATGCAATTCTTTCAAATCATTGTCCAAGTTTGAACTTTGTTCATTATCGAGTTCCATTTTTGTTTTCAATGCTGCTAGATATTCTTTATATGCTTCAGCAGATTTGTAATCTCTGGTCAAATATTGTAGCGTGTTTTTAAAGGTCGAATGTTTACGATTCAAACGTGACCCATGTGGCCCAACTGTTTCGTATTTCATCGGTCTTTCGGTTCTTAGTTCGACTGGATAACTGGAATGACTGTACAAGTCTGTTGGTTGACGAACAGTCAAGAAAATATTTTCACATCCATTAGGCAAATATTCTAAATTTGATTTTATTTTCTGAACCTTTAAAAATCCCTCTTCACCAGCTGAGTTCTTTTTATTGTTAGTTTTTATTTCTGTTTCTCCGGAATCTTTCAGTTTTGTTTGAGGACGTTCTACATCCTTGAAATGAATCTTTTTCTTTGTTGTCAGTTTATTTTTATGTATTCGGGGAACGGCTTTATTCTGAGAAGCAATACTAGGTAACGACATTGTGTGATAACGAAGTCTTTTATTTGAGTCTGAGTAAGTGTTTCTATACAACACATCCCTGGCGTCTGCTATTTGACTCTGAGACCTTTTCCATTTGACATCAAGGTCACTTGCACTTCTACGGGTCATTTCCGGCTCTTTGTATGAACGTAGAGTACCATTTGGAAGTAAAAATTTTATCGATTTTAAGGAATTACCTGTCTTTTCGGAAAAGCTTACATTACTAGATTCCTTTTCGAACAGAGTTTGCGTGATGACGTTTTTTCGGCCTGGACTTTCCGGACAGCTACTTCCGGTAGAGTTGACGAGTTTGGTCGTTCTAACAACGTCTAATCGACACGACTGTCCGTATGTTATATCCGAAAGTAAAGGGGCTCGAACACCATCCGTAAAATATTTGTTGTGAGATGATTCTATGACCACTTTTCTAGATTTTTCGTTGTTTTGTTTTATTCGAGTTTGAACATTTTGTCTGTCTCTCAGTAATTCCTCATTTCCTAAATAAGCTCTGAATGTCGTGGTTGATACCTGCGTTGACATTATCCTAATATTTACACAAATATAGTTTTATTTTTTCCATTCCTTTCTTTAAATCTACAACACTATATGCTCATTATCATAACACAAAACATGTGTTATTTTGTGTCGGTTAATTTTTTTAATTGTACTCCTTCAAGTAGAAATTGTTTTTTTACAAAGGTTCCTTTCTTAACACCTGTAAAAGAAAATTAAATTCTTGTCATAAACATGTAAACTTACTTTGCAAAGCTGCTTGTAAAATACTTCTTACAATCTCCTTATAATCTTCTAACGTTATTGTCCAACTTATAAGTCCCTTGTTGTGGTAACAATGGAAGGGAAATGCACGGTACAAAGGCGGTGATTATTGAATGCAACGCTTGCATGTTTATGTTGACGTAGTCAGACATTTTTTAACGTTAGAGGCCTTTAATAAATATTTATTTTATACCAATTACATTCTCGTCATATTTATTTACTATACCTAATGATTTGAAGTTAAATCACTTCAAAGGTTGTCATAAATAAATTTAATTCCCCCCTTTTCAGTAGTTTGTTTACAAAATGATTAATACAATATTTAGATATTAAACATTGGTAAAGCAAAAGATCATGTGTCCACAAATAATAATTTATGACGGCACAATATTAACATTTGTGACGAGCTAATTATAGTAATTTAAAGACTCTATATTTGTATAGTTTCAAACACATTATATTAAACATATAAAATAATTATTCTTCCCCTGTTGCTATGTTGCAGCAAACGTGAGTTATACCACTGCCCATTGTAGTCCCTGTCTAAACGTGTAACTAAAGATACAACAAAGCATACCTTGTATCTTGTATATGTAATAAATAAAAACAGTTATGTTTGGTCTCACTTAATGGGATAAAATTATATTGTTGGTCAAATTTGTTGAAAATTTCCCTCAAGGTAAATAACTATGGTGCTGTCAACAGTATATTATAAATGTTAGGTATCGTACAAGCCAAATACCTGCAATAATTCTATAATATTACTATCAAATTTAGTGATCTTCGGATCATCATAAATACTCCAGTCACTTGGCACAACGTATACTGCATGTCTGTGCACAACTATCTGATGTTTAAACAAATAGTAACAATATCTGTATTTAAATTACACATGCTATTATTAATTGATTTGCAGATTAAGTTTTTCATATTAAATAATTACTACATGTTTGTTAACAGGAGCCATGATCTATAAACATAAAGATTAAAATGCCATTCTAGCCTTGAGTTTGAAAACGTATTTTAAATCTGTACTTAACACTGCTTATGTTTAGATATCGGTCAAGAAATAATCCTTAGATGATAGCCTGAAGGATTATGCATGAGCATTGTAACCCTAATAGGCTGTTTAGTTGTAGGGAATAAAAACATTTGTCTTCTTCCGTGGTCTCATTTTCAACATACCAATACATATACTAATTGTGCCACAAAACATGTCAACATTTGTTTTTCTTACTGATGTAGGCAGATTTTATTTTAGGTTTTTTTCTACACGCAGAAGGTGGACAAATGCAAAATCGTTTAATTGCAGAGTTCATTCTATCGTTAAAACATTCTGGTGACTTTTTGAATCAGATTCGTAAATCAATAAATGTATAAGACCTAACATGTTTAATACCCGACATCGAATTAGAACGCCCCAATCTAACTATAATTATATCTTCACTTGGCTCCCACCTTTTTGCTATTGTTGCCTTCACATACAATAGCAAAAAGGGGAGCCGGCTTCAATAGCAAAAAGGGGGAGCAAAGCGAAGATATAATTTTAATTAGCTAAACGCTAACAAGAACGTTAGTATGTTACTATAGCAACGTCTTTGTTTCAGAAGTTCTGACTGGATGCAGCAACTGAAAACGAAACAAATCAGTATCTCTTTTAATTTTATTTTTGCTTTGTGTTTTGACGTCACTGCGTATTTGGTGACGTTTAGATGCTATATTCTGTAAAATTGAGCGTAAACATGGTAATCCTGCGCTATAAAATTTTAAAATATATAATTTGTTTTCGGTACAAAATATTCCACATTATAATATATTAGCTTTGTGACTATCCACGCTCGCAATAGAACATCCAGTCTTGGTTACCCTGGTTTGCCATATTCGGCTTCTATGTTATCCTTTGAGTTCTCTCCCCTAAACTCCTATCTTTTAAGATTTTATTATTTCTATTCCATATCCGGTCATAAAATTCGTTTACAGGTGGCCATTGATACGTTCGCATGCAGATACATTTTCCAAATTTTTTTTCGTAATTTACAATTCTTTATATATTTGGGTTCTTCTTCTTCTGAATATATTATCTGTTACATAAAAAATAATCTAATTAAAATTACATCTTTCACTGGACCCTCCCCCCCTTTTTTTGTTATAGCAAAAAGGGGGGAGCAAGTGAAAGATTTAATTTTAATTAGATTGTATGAAAAGGCAAATGTTTCTACTTGACTTACCTTGTGACAGAAAATTCCAAATCTCTTGTGATTATCTTATATATAGTTTAAAAAAATAAATATATCATTTGCGAATTGAATCGTGTGTTTTCATCTTCGAACTGACTCAATACCTGTTTCTGTGTACGCCTTCTATAATCAGTTCTGTTAATGTCAATTTTTGTTATTGAAACCAATCAAAATTATACGGTAAAACATGTTTACAGACAACAATGGAAACTCATTTAGACATAATTTAACGCTGAATCTAATCTAATATAATAAACAGAAATATGGACCTTTTCTAACGCGTACAAAAAAACTTCGATGGTGTTATTATGACAAGGTAAACACGTGAACATTTCATTTGTACGTCGGGACAATATGCAATCAGACAGAAGTTATTATCCATCACTAATCAATCCCAGCTATAATAACTAGTCATATAATTTCGTCATTAACTAATCAATAAACAAAAACTAGTAGCAAACGGAACACCGGAAGCAGGGGGAATCCAAGATTTGCAATTTGGGGGGGGGGGGGGGGGGGATAACGGAAGGGAGTTTCAGACCACTTAAAGCCGCAAGCAGTTACAGGGCAATGTGTGTTGTGCTTTATTTTATAGTAACAATGATAAGTGAAAATGAAAAGAAAATATCTTTCTCTTCGGCCAGCGCGGATCAAAGGACAGGTGCCGGGAGCACGCCCACTCCCCCCCCAAAAAAAATAAAAACTGAAAAAATACAGGGGTGGGCATACGCCGGGCATACGCCGGGCACCTGTCCTTTAATCCGCGCTGGCGGAAGAGTTTAACGGCAGTATTAATAAGTATTATGACATGAAAAGAATTCTGCGTATTTTTGATTGGTCTAAAAGCAACTTTCGGGTCACGATAAATAGCAACAGTACTAAAATTGGATAACAATATGGATATTTTTGACCCAGCACGATTCCGCTCTATTCATTCATTCAACCTAAAAAAGCGAATTTTAAACACAGTATTTGGATCATTTGTAAATGTTACGAAAATTACAAAATGGGTTATTATTATATAAAAAATATAAATAAAGCTTCTCGTACTTACTTAGATTGTGAGAAATAAATAAACATCATGATATACACAATCCTCATTAAACAACAATCGAGTCTCGTATTTCCTGTTTTGTAACCTTATTTCACAAATAAAACATAATATTGCGATCCATTTGTATGAAGTGTTTCGATCTCCGATCCAAATCTAGTAACATTATATCTTTTTGCGTGATAGAGGCGTAATTAAAAATATCTCCCCACGAATTAACTAAGGTAGTAAATGCATAGATTTATTTTAATGGTTGAGTGACAAAGAAAAGTCATTTACAATCTCCGAAGGTTCTCTACATTTACATTTTCTTTCGGCTTAATCGAAATCAATTCACTGTGAAAAGAAAAAGTCAAGTCAAGGTGTGAATATAAAAACCGTTATGATATAGATCACAGTCTTTATATATCGTTATAATTTGATTGCCCTTCATAACTACTATATTGACTGATTAAAGTTTCCATTAATGGTGTTGAAAAGGGGAAGTTAATAGCTCAACACAAATTTTTAATTTGTTCTATGTAAATGTTTTTCATCACTTAAAATGAAAACGCGGATATTGGTTTTGTCACACAAACATAAGTAATTGCAAAATCAATATATCTTGGATTTATTTTGTTTTATAAGTATTTGCTTACTCGTGTATACAGTAGTTTAAAGCGACATATTATTGTCTACTAATGGATGGATGACATGTGTTTACATTTCGTTTAAGCTGTGTACAAACAATGCCCTGTAAGAAAATTGGAGGGTCAACATAGAACTGTGGCAAATCCGAACTGCGACAAAGACACACGATTAAAAGAAGAAACTAAAAATGATTAACACAAACCCAATACAAACATGGGTGCACTAAGGCGCCCCGGGTGAATAATCAATGCCCCTAATACGACACCCGTTATACCTGTTAGTTAAGTCAGTGAAAAAAGGTCAAACCAGGTATAATAAAACCTACCTAGGGGTCACAATACGTATGTATTTTCAACTCAGTCGTGACGACGGCCATAGAGAACTTTGGAAGAGATGTCATTTACCTAGAAGTAACAAATCCCTGTTTGATAGATTTTAGTCAACGACAGAGTCGCGTATATAGAAAATAGGAATAACGATGGCCAGAAAACGGACAAACTAGCGAATGGAATAATAAGAGCATCATGGATAGCTACACAAACGTACAGACTCAGAAGTCGTGACATGTGGGGATGGGATAAAGTAGGAAAATCAAAGCGCAATATTAGAACTGCTTAAAATTTCACTTTATAGTACTTGACCAATACAAGACATTGCAAGACAGACATTAGTACTTGACCACTACAAGACCTTGCCAGACAGACATTAGTACTTGACCACTACAAAACCTTGCCAGACGGACAGTAGGACTTGACCAATACAAGACCTTGCCAGACAGACAGTAGTACTTGACCAATACAAGACCTTGCCAGACAGACATTAGTACTTGACCAATACATGACCTTGCCGGACAGACAGTAGTACTTGACCACAACAAGACCTTGCTAGACAAACATTAGTACTTGACCAATACAAGACCTTGCCAGACAGACAGTAGTACTTGATCAATACAAGAACTTGCCAGACAGACATTATTACTTGACCAATACAAGACCTTGCCAGACAGACTTTAGTACTTGACCATTACAAGACCTTGCCAGACAGACATTAGTACTTGACCACTACAAGACCTTACCAGGCGGACAGTAGGACTTGACCAATACAAGACCTTGCCAGACAGACATTAGTACTTGACAACTACAAGACCTTGCCAGACAGACATTAGTACTTGACCACTACAAGACCTTGCCAGACGGACAATAGGACTTGACCTATACAAGACCTTATCAGACAGACAGTAGTACTTGACCAATACAAGACCTTGCCAGACAGACATTAGTACTTGACCACTACAAGACCTTGCCGGACAGACAGTAGTACTTGACCACTACGAGACCTTGCAAGACAAACATTAGTACTTGACCAATACAAGACCTTGCAAGACAGACAGTAGTACTTGATCAATACAAGACCTTGCCAGACAGACATTTTGTTTACAGTATTTTAACGTCTACAGTTCTTGGGGAAATTGTTTTATGTTACACGTGTTTCTGCAAAACTCTTTCGTGATTGCGATTTTATGGAGCGAGGGTATTCTCATTGTTAAAGTGTACATGCATTTCCAAGGGGTCTCCGATAAATTCCATATGAGTGTGGAAAATGAATCGCCCTTGAAATTGTGATATTTAACTGGAAATCATACATCACTCACAATATCCAAGTACCTGATTCCTTTAAGGATACGTACGTGTACATAAGTTGTCGCCATCTTGATAAATACATGTATGACTTGTTTCCGCTTTATATTTTTGACTTCACATGTCCTATTATAGTTCAGTGTCATTAAAAAAATTATTATTATTTTTGCTGTTAGATCACATATATAAAACATGTACGAACTTTAAACAATCTCTAATGTAGGGGAGATCACTCAAATGATCTTCGCGTTAGTGTGCGTGAACAATGCCTATACATTTTTATTTAAATTTGTCACAGTTCTTGCTTTATCAGGCAATTATCTGTAGACAAGCATATTACTTGTAATTTTAATTTTATGGAAATTAATAAAGTAGGTATGCTATCCATAACAACGTACCGAATCATTTGTTTATTCAAATTTAATGACGACAGAACATGGATGTTACTATGACGACAGAACATGGATGTTACTATGACGACAGAACAGGGATGTTACTATGACGACAGAACAGGGATGTTACTATGACGACAGAACATGGATGTTACTATGACGACAGAACATGGATGTTACTATGACGACAGAACATGGATGTTACTATGACGACAGAACATGGATGTTGCTATGACGACGGAACATGGATGTTACTATGACGACAGAACATGGATGTTACTATGAAGACAGAACATGGATGTTACTATGACGACAGAACATGGATGTTACTATGACGACAGAACATGGATGTTACTATGACGACAGAACATGGATGTTACTATGACGACAGAACATGGATGTTACTTTCATCAAACTAATTACAGTAATAACATGTATTTTAACTATGCCGTATTTGTACTCCGCATATTGTGTTTACCATCGAACACCACAACCTGGACTTCTAGTCTAATTTATTGATTTGATAAATTAGTTGATTCATTGGTGCCTTCCATAACACAACTAACTAATATCAAACAAAGTTAATCTCGTAAAATGCACACATTTAAAATCATTAGCTCTTATTAAAATAGCAATAATGACACAATTTAATTGCAAACGACATGCAAATTGTGATAGATTATACTGATGATGTCTAATACACGTATGACTGAACGTTATGACAGAACACTGATCAACGTAAACATACAGAACCTGCAAAGACGTACATAAAATATAAACCTATTACTCTGATTTTTTTGTCTCAAATGTACAATTAGTTTCCGTGTCATATATGTACATACCACGACCAGAGACATAAATCAAACACTCACAGATTCGGTCTAGTTCAACACAAATTATAACTTACACAAAAATCACAAACGACGCTAAGTAAACGTCAAGCACTGCTACACAAAAATCAAAAACGACGCTACGCATAAACGTCAAGCAATGCTACACAAAAATCGCAAACTATGCTACGTGTAACCGTCAAGCACCGTTACACAAAAATCGCAAACGACGCTTAGTATAAACACATTAATAAATTACATTTACTCATTTATAAATAATGCACTTAAAAGAAAATATAATGTAATTGCACAGGAAGATAAAGGAAATATAGTTGTTATGCCCGAGTTCTTCACAAATCTGTGTTCCTGGTGCTTACATGACAAAAACTATGAGACATTGTTATATATCAATGCTTGTTATTTTCATGCCCCTAGATATATGTTAAAGCAACAGCATCGGAGCGATAGAGCTATCCTGTTGGTATAATTCATCAATGTGAAGGCACATGTAGAAAAAAATCAGTATGGGATAAAGACGGTTCGTGGACTTTACAATGAAACTGTTCCGAGTATCGGCACACGTGTAACAATATATTGTCCATAATGCATAACGGGATTTGCGTAACAAATAAAATTTACTGTAAATAAATGCACATTTGTTCAATAAAGCATTCATCTTTTTCAACATAACTTAGTTGAAATAATGCCTTTGAAGGCTATATTTGCCGTTCAAATAACGAGGCGTTTTAAACATTATAGTTTTCCTTTTCATTAACCCCCATCCCCCAATTTCGTAATATAATAATGACGATTATATTATCAAAGAATCCACCCAAATTTTTACAATAGATATTTTAAAAGACCGCACTTTCGTTTAAAATAATAGATTTTATACTCTATATTAGAATTAAACTAACATTACAATAAAATAGACGTTAAGAGTGGTAACTGTCTAAATAAATCTAGGAATCTGCACGTGGACCAGGTTAATAGTCATCACTGCATGTACGGAGTCCCAATTCAAGTATGCATTTGTTCTTGTGTGTGTTCAGTTTCAGTATAATTATACAGTTATGGCCTTTAATCGACTTTAGGTCATATCCATAATTATTAAATGTTATAATTATCAATACTACTCGCATTTAAGGCAATTATTGAGTATGATAAAATTTTAAATATATGCTGAATAAATGTTTGTTTTAAATGGGGGTTTAACTATATTTCGGCAATTTTTTATGTATATCATTGTATCCAGTTTTTATTGTCAAATAGGAAAGTGGAGCATTATAGATTATAAAAACAGAAATCATGAAACAAAACAATACACTACATCATTGAATCTTCAAACACGAGGCAGTGTTACAACTTTATATATGTTTGTTTCAAACATTGATCAGATTATCGACAAATATTAAAGTTTTCTGTTTTAAAATTTGATCTCCTTGTTACCATGTATACATTGCTTTAATCTTATATGATTATTGTAGAAATTACTTCTCTTTAATACGAGTAGGTTATAATCAATTAATTACAATTTTGGATCATTTAGAATGCACATGTTTCCTTGTGATCTGTTTTTGATTATTATGGCATAGACATTTCTTATTTCCAACCGTAAAACAGAAAGTTTTTGTACGTTTTAGTCTATTGAAAGTAATTAATTCTTGCAGTTGTGTGAGACGCAAAAACTTAAAACTTATATATTATATTAGTTCCGCTGTTGCGCAATAACAAAGTTAATTATAATAAGTTTAATCTGGATTATAATTTATTTAGATTTCCTGATAACTATTTTGATTAACGCTGAATTTTGTTATCAAGGCACTGGAACATAGCTTTTTGCTGAGAAAGGCATTTTTGAAGTATCTAAAAAGTACTGTCCTAGACATAAAGTTAGATGCTTTTTACGACTTAAATTCCTATCAAATGCACGATGTTATGTTGAAGTTCAATGTCAAATTCACATGCAAATGAGAACATAAAAGATAGAACAATAAGGTACACGGCGTTATCTACTATATCTGGGTCTCAATAATCACCCATCATAAACAATGGTTTAGCTAATCGCCTGTAGTAAACAGCATTAGCACAATGGCATTCAAATATTCATCTGATGGCCGACATGTTCCGCTTTATGACTAGAAAGACGGACTTGCCAAATAATTTAAATCTGTTATTTGTTAGCAATATTTATCGTTAAGAGGGAATTTGTTAGGGAGATTAGTTGCTACACATTCTTTATTGTTTAAAAAGAATAGAACCTTAATGGATTTATTAAATACATGTATGAAAAATGGCCGAAGTTAAATCATAAAATTAAATAATGTAAAGATGCATGTACATTGAAGAACTGATTAGAAGATGTGCAAGATGCCTGCCACGTAATGGAAACTTTAGACACTCTTAAAATGAACACAATGGTAAGTAATTTACATACTAATTTAAAATAATTGACATACTAGGAATATGTCTATCAGACTCAGTGAAAATGACATTAAGTAAGCATCTCTTATACATGATTTTCTTGTCAACATTTTGCGTTAAATACACATTTTGATTTTGAACAGAAGCATTGATTCTGTTACTAGTGTGACATACTAGACTTTGTGTAATCTATTATAACACGTGACTTGACAATTGTACAGTGGCAATCAGAAAGATGGCGAATGGGAGGAGTTCTCGGCCATCAGGGGCGTACAAAAGGTCTTAGTTTCTAACATTTAGGCCCGTGTATAACGTCACGAGAATGGAATCGTGGCAGTCAAAGTAAGCGTTTCGCGATGGAATATAAATATTGCCCATTTGTACATGGAACAGTTTTATTTTTGTCTTTGGTGTAGAATTAAAAAGAAAATGTTCTGTCGACAGTTTTGACACAAGCAAGCTGGCATGCTCATCAATAGTAAACATAGGAGTCTGTTTTATCATTTACACCAAATTTTAAATAAGGCCTGGCCATTCCTTGTAAACAAGGTTTAATCCAAGGCCCTGCTTCCATTCAACATGCATGAAACGGTGATTCAACTTTTATAGACATAATACACAGACATGTAAGGCAAGGATCACTTCATAAACAGACATGTAAGGCAAGGATCACTTCATACACAGACATGTAAGGCAAGGATCACTTCATAAACAGACATGTAAGGCAAGGATCACTTCATACACAGACATGTAAGGCAAGGATCACTTCATACACAGACATGTAAGGCAAGGATCACTTCATACACAGACATGTAAGGCAAGGATCACTTCATACACAGACATGTAAGGCAAGGATCACTTCATAAACAGACATGTAAGGCAAGGATCACTTCATAAACAGACATGTAAGGCAAGGATCACTTCATACACAAACATGTAAGGCAAGGATCACTTCATAAACAGACATGTAAGGCAAGGATCACTTCATAAACAGACATGTAAGGCAAGGATCACTAAATAAACAGACATGTAAGGCAAGAATCACTACATACACAGACATGTAAGGCAAGGATCACTACATACACAGACATGTAAGGCAAGGATCACTACATACACAGACATGTAAGGCAAGGATCACTACATACACAGACATGTAAGGCAAGGATCACTTCATAAACAGACATGTAAGGCAAGGATCACTTCATAAACAGACATGTAAGGCAAGGATCACTAAATAAACAGACATGTAAGGCAAGAATCACTACATACACAGACATGTAAGGCAAGGATCACTACATACACAGACATGTAAGGCAAGGATCACTACATACACAGACATGAAAGGCAAGGATCACTACATACACAGACATGTAAGGCAAGGATCACTTCATAAACAGACATGTAAGGCAAGGATCACTACATACACAGACATGTAAGGCAAGGATCACTACATACACAGACATGTAAGGCAAGGATCACTACATACACAGACATGTAAGGCAAGGATCACTTCATAAACAGACATGTAAGGCAAGGATCACTACATACACAGACATGTAAGGCAAGGATCACTTCATAAACAGACATGCTAAGCAAGGATCACTACATAAACAAACATGTAATGAAAGGATTACTACATACGCAGTCATGTAAGGCAAGGATCACAACATAAACAGACATGTAATGCAAGGATCACTACATAAACAGACATGTAAGGCAAGGATCACTACATAAACAGACATGTAAGGCAAGGATCACTACATACACAGACATGTAAGGCAAGGATTACTATATAAACAGACATGTACGGCAAGGATCATTACATAAACAGACATGTTAGGCAAGGATGACTACATAAACAGACATGTAATGCAAGGATCACTACATAAACAGACATGTAAGGCAAGGATCACTTCATACACAGACATGTAATGCAAGGATGACTACATACACAGACATGTAAGGCAAGGATCGCTACATACACAGAAATGTAAGGCAAGGAACACTACATAAACAGACATGTAATGCAAGGATCACTACATAAACAGTCATGTAAGGCAAGGATCAGTACATACACAGACATGTAAGGCAAGGATTACTATATAAACAGACATGTAAGGCAAGGATCACTGTATAAACAGACATGCAAGGCAAGGATCGCTACATACACAGAAATGTAAGGCAAGGAACACTACATAAACAGACATGAAAGGCAAGGATCACTACATATACAGACATGTAAGGCAAGGATCACTACATAAACAGACATGTAAGGCAAGGATCACTACATAAACAGACATGTAAGGCAAGGATCACTACATAAACAGACATGTAAGGCTAGGATCGCTACATAAAGAGACATGTAAGGCAAGGATCGCTACATACACAGACATGTAAGGCAAGGATCACTACATACAAAGACATGTTAGGTAAGGATGACTACATAAACAGACATGTAAGGCAATGATCACTACATAAACAGACATGTAAGGCAAGGATCACTACATACACAGACATGTAAGGCAAGGATCACTACATAAACAGACAAGTAATGCAAGGATCACTACATAAACAGACATGTAAGGCTAGGATCGCTACATAAAGAGACATGTAAGGCAAGGATCGCTACATACACAGACATGTAAGGCAAGGATCACTACATAAACAGACATGTAAGGCAAGGATCACTTCATAAACAGACATGTAAGGCAAGGATCACTACATAAACAGACATGTAAGGCAAGGATCACTACATAAACAGACATGTAAGGCAAGGATCACTACATAAACAGACATGTAAGGCAAGGATCACTACATAAACAGACATGTAAGGCAAGGATCAGAACATAAACAGACATGTAAGGCAAGAATCAGAACATAAACAGACATGTAAGGCAAGGATCACTACATACACAGACATGTAAGGCAAGGATCAGAACATAAACAGACATGTAAGGCAAGGATCAGAACATAAACAGACATGTAAGGCAAGGATCACTACATAAACAGACATGTAAGGCAAGGATCACTACATAAACAGACATGTAAGGCAAGGATCAGAACATAAACAGACATGTAAGGCAAGAATCAGAACATAAACAGACATGTAAGGCAATGATCACTACATAAACAGACATGTAAGGCAAGGATCAGAACATAAACAGACATGTAAGGCAATGATCACTACATAAACAGACATGTAAGGCAAGGATCAGAACATAAACAGACATGTAAGGCAATGATCACTACATACACAGACATGTAAGGCAAGGATCAGAACATAAACAGACATGTAAGGCAAGGATCAGAACATAAACAGACATGTAAGGCAAGGATCACTACATAAACAGACATGTAAGGCAATGATCACTACATACACAGACATGTAAGGCAAGGATCACTTCATAAACATACATGTAAGGCAAGGGTCACTTCATAAACAGACATGTAAGGCAAGGATCACTAAATAAACAGACATGTAAGGCAAGAATCACTACATACACAGACATGTAAGGCAAGGATCACTACATACACAGACATGTAAGGCAAGGATCACTACATACACAGACATGTAAGGCAAGGATCACTACATACACAGACATGTAAGGCAAGGATCACTTCATAAACAGACATGTAAGGCAAGGATCACTACATACACAGACATGTAAGGCAAGGATCACTACATACACAGACATGTAAGGCAAGGATCACTACATACACAGACATGTAAGGCAATGATCACTTCATAAACAGACATGTACGGCAAGAATCACTTCATCAACAGACATGTAAGGCAAAGATCACTTCATACACAGACATGTAATGCAAGGATGACTACATAAACAGTCATGTAAGGCAAGGATCAGTACATACACAGACATGTAAGGCAAGGATTACTATATAAACAGACATGTAAGGCAAGGATCACTGTATAAACAGACATGTAAGGCAAGGATCGCTACATACACAGAAATGTAAGGCAAGGAACACTACATCAACAGACATGAAAGGCAAGGATCACTACATATACAGACATGTAAGGCAATGATCACTATATAAACAGACATGTAAGGCAATGATCACTACATATACAGACATGTAAGGCAAGGATCACTACATACACAGACATGTAAGGCAAGGATCACTACATAAACAGACATGTAAGGCAAGGATCACTACATAAACAGACATGTAAGGCAAGGATCACTACATAAACAGACATGTAAGGCAAGGATCACTACATAAACAGACATGTAAGGCAAGGATCACTACATAAACAGACATGTAAGGCTAGGATCGCTACATAAACAGACATGTAAGGCAAGGACCACTTCATAAACAGACATGTAAGGCAAGGATCACTACATACACAGACATGTAAGGCAAGGATCACTACATACACAGACATGTAAGGCAAGGATCAATTCATAAACAGACATGTAAGGCAAGGATCGCTACATAAACAACATGTAAGGCAAGGATCACTACATTAACAGACATGTAAGGCAAGGATCACTACTTAAACAGACATGTAAGGCAAGGATCAGTACATAAACAGACATGTAGGGCAAGGATCAGTACATAAACAGACATGTAAGGCAAGGATCACTTCATAAACAGACATGTAAGGCAAGGATCATAACATACACAGACATGTAAGGCAAGAATCACTACATAAACAGACATGTAAGGCAAGGATCACCATATGAACATAGAAAGTGAAGGGTCACTGACATACACAGAAATGTAAGGCAAGGAACACTACATAAACAGACATGAAAGGCAAGGATCACTACATAAACAGACATGTAAGGCAAGGATCGCTACATACACAGAAATGTAAGGCAAGGAACACTACATAAACAGACATGTAATGCAAGGATCACTACATAAACAGACATGTAAGGCAAGGATCAGTACATACACAGACATGTAAGGCAAGGATTACTATATAAACAGACATGTAAGGCAAGGATCACTGTATAAACAGACATGCAAGGCAAGGATCGCTACATACACAGAAATGTAAGGCAAGGAACACTACATAAACAGACATGAAAGGCAAGGATCACTACATATACAGACATGTAAGGCAAGGATCACTACATAAACAGACATGTAAGGCAAGGATCACTACATAAACAGACATGTAAGGCAAGGATCACTACATAAACAGACATGTAAGGCTAGGATCGCTACATAAAGAGACATGTAAGGCAAGGATCGCTACATACACAGACATGTAAGGCAAGGATCACTACATACAAAGACATGTTAGGTAAGGATGACTACATAAACAGACATGTAAGGCAATGATCACTACATAAACAGACATGTAAGGCAAGGATCACTACATACACAGACATGTAAGGCAAGGATCACTACATAAACAGACAAGTAATGCAAGGATCACTACATAAACAGACATGTAAGGCTAGGATCGCTACATAAAGAGACATGTAAGGCAAGGATCGCTACATACACAGACATGTAAGGCAAGGATCACTACATAAACAGACATGTAAGGCAAGGATCACTTCATAAACAGACATGTAAGGCAAGGATCACTACATAAACAGACATGTAAGGCAAGGATCACTACATAAACAGATATGTAAGGCAAGGATCACTACATAAACAGACATGTAAGGCAAGGATCACTACATAAACAGACATGTAAGGCAAGGATCACTACATAAACAGACATGTAAGGCAAGAATCAGAACATAAACAGACATGTAAGGCAAGGATCACTACATACACAGACATGTAAGGCAAGGATCAGAACATAAACAGACATGTAAGGCAAGGATCAGAACATAAACAGACATGTAAGGCAATGATCACTACATAAACAGACATGTAAGGCAAGGATCAGAACATAAACAGACATGTAAGGCAATGATCACTACATAAACAGACATGTAAGGCAAGGATCAGAACATAAACAGACATGTAAGGCAATGATCACTACATACACAGACATGTAAGGCAAGGATCAGAACATAAACAGACATGTAAGGCAAGGATCAGAACATAAACAGACATGTAAGGCAAGGATCACTACATAAACAGACATGTAAGGCAATGATCACTACATACACAGACATGTAAGGCAAGGATCACTTCATAAACATACATGTAAGGCAAGGGTCACTTCATAAACAGACATGTAAGGCAAGGATCACTACATAAACAGACATGTAAGGCAAGAATCACTACATACACAGACATGTAAGGCAAGGATCACTACATACACAGACATGTAAGGCAAGGATCACTACATACACAGACATGTAAGGCAAGGATCACTACATACACAGACATGTAAGGCAAGGATCACTTCATAAACAGACATGTAAGGCAAGGATCACTACATACACAGACATGTAAGGCAAGGATCACTACATACACAGACATGTAAGGCAAGGATCACTACATACACAGACATGTAAGGCAATGATCACTTCATAAACAGACATGTACGGCAAGAATCACTTCATTAACAGACATGTAAGGCAAAGATCACTTCATACACAGACATGTAATGCAAGGATGACTACATAAACAGTCATGTAAGGCAAGGATCAGTACATACACAGACATGTAAGGCAAGGATTACTATATAAACAGACATGTAAGGCAAGGATCACTGTATAAACAGACATGTAAGGCAAGGATCGCTACATACACAGAAATGTAAGGCAAGGAACACTACATCAACAGACATGAAAGGCAAGGATCACTACATATACAGACATGTAAGGCAATGATCACTATATAAACAGACATGTAAGGCAATGATCACTACATATACAGACATGTAAGGCAAGGATCACTACATACACAGACATGTAAGGCAAGGATCACTACATAAACAGACATGTAAGGCAAGGATCACTACATAAACAGACATGTAAGGCAAGGATCACTACATAAACAGACATGTAAGGCAAGGATCACTACATAAACAGACATGTAAGGCAAGGATCACTACATAAACAGACATGTAAGGCTAGGATCGCTACATAAACAGACATGTAAGGCAAGGATCACTTCATAAACAGACATGTAAGGCAAGGATCACTACATACACAGACATGTAAGGCAAGGATCACTACATACACAGACATGTAAGGCAAGGATCAATTCATAAACAGACATGTAAGGCAAGGATCGCTACATAAACAACATGTAAGGCAAGGATCACTACATACACAGACATGTAAGGCAAGGATCACTACATAAACAGACATGTAAGGCAAGGATCAGTACATAAACAGACATGTAGGGCAAGGATCAGTACATAAACAGACATGTAAGGCAAGGATCACTTCATAAACAGACATGTAAGGCAAGGATCATAACATACACAGACATGTAAGGCAAGAATCACTACATAAACAGACATGTAAGGCAAGGATCACCATATGAACATAGAAAGTGAAGGGTCACTGACATACACAGAAATGTAAGGCAAGGAACACTACATAAACAGACATGAAAGGCAAGGATCACTACATAAACAGACATGTAAGGCAAGGATCACTACATAAACAGACATGTAAGGCAAGGATCACTACATAAACAGACATGTAAGGCAAGGATTACTATATAAACAGACATGTACGGCAAGGATCACTACATACACAGACACGTAAGGCAAGGATCACTACATAAACAGACATGTAAGGCAAGGATCACTACATACACAGACATGTAAGGCAAGGATCACTACATAAACAGACATGTAAGGCAAGGATCACTACATACACAGACATGTAAGGCAAGGATCACTACATAAACAGACATGTAAGGCAAGGATCACTACATAAACAGACATGTAAGGCTAGGATCGCTACATAAAGAGACATGTAAGGCAAGGATCGCTACATACACAGACATGTAAGGCAAGGATCACTACATAAACAGACATGTTAGGCAAGGATGACTACATAAACAGACATGTAAGGCAATGATCACTACATAAACAGACATGTAAGGCAAGGATCACTACATAAACAGACATGTAAGGCAAGGATCACTACATAAACAGACATGTAAGGCAAGGATCACTACATAAACAGATATGTAAGGCAAGGATCACTACATAAACAGACATGTAAGGCAAGGATCACTACATAAACAGACATGTAAGGCAAGGATCAGAACATAAACAGACATGTAAGGCAATGATCACTACATACACAGACATGTAAGGCAAGGATCACTACATACACAGACATGTAAGGCAAGGATCACTACATAAACAGACATGTAAGGCAAGGATCACTACATACACAGACATGTAAGGCAAGGATCAGAACATAAACAGACATGTAAGGCAAGGATCAGAACATAAACAGACATGTAAGGCAATGATCACTACATAAACAGACATGTAAGGCAAGGATCAGAACATAAACAGACATGTAAGGCAATGATCACTACTTATACAGACATGTAAGGCAAGGATCAGAACATAAACAGACATGTAAGGCAATGATCACTACATACACAGACATGTAAGGAAAGGATCATGACATAAACAGACATGTAAGGCCATTATCAGAACATAAACAGACATGTAAGGCAAGGATCACTACATAAACAGACATGTAAGGCAAGGATCACTTCATAAACAGACATGTAAGGCAAGGATCACTTCATAAACAGACATGTAAGGCAAGGATCACTTCATAAACAGACATGTAAGGCAAGGGTCACTTCATAAACAGACATGTAAGGCAAGGATCACTAAATAAACAGACATGTAAGGCAAGAATCACTACATACACAGACATGTAAGGCAAGGATCACTACATACACAGACATGTAAGGCAAGGATCACTACATACACAGACATGTAAGGCAAGGATCACTACATACACAGACATGTAAGGCAAGGATCACTTCATAAACAGACATGTAAGGCAAGGATCACTACATACACAGACATGTAAGGCAAGGATCACTACATAAACAGACATGTAAGGCAATGATCACTTCATAAACAGACATGTACGGCAAGAATCACTTCATCAACAGACATGTAAGGCAAGGATCACTTCATAAACAGACATGTAAGGCAAGGATCACTACATACACAGACATGTAAGGCAAGGATCACTTCATAAACAGACATGCTAGGCAAGGATCACTACATAAACAGACATGTAAGGCAAGGATCAGAACATAAACAGACATGTAAGGCAAGGATCACTACATAAACAGACATGTAAGGCAAGGATCACTTCATAAACAGACATGTAAGGCAAGGATCACTTCATAAACAGACATGTAAGGCAAGGATCACTTCATAAACAGACATGTAAGGCAAGGGTCACTTCATAAACAGACATGTAAGGCAAGGATCACTAAATAAACAGACATGTAAGGCAAGAATCACTACATACACAGACATGTAAGGCAAGGATCACTACATACACAGACATGTAAGGCAAGGATCACTACATACACAGACATGTAAGGCAAGGATCACTACATACACAGACATGTAAGGCAAGGATCACTTCATAAACAGACATGTAAGGCAAGGATCACTACATACACAGACATGTAAGGCAAGGATCACTACATAAACAGACATGTAAGGCAATGATCACTTCATAAACAGACATGTACGGCAAGAATCACTTCATCAACAGACATGTAAGGCAAGGAACACTACATCAACAGACATGAAAGGCAAGGATCACTACATATACAGACATGTAAGGCAATGATCACTATATAAACAGACATGTAAGGCAATGATCACTACATATACAGACATGTAAGGCAAGGATCACTACATACACAGACATGTAAGGCAAGGATCACTACATAAACAGACATGTAAGGCAAGGATCACTACATAAACAGACATGTAAGGCAAGGATCACTACATAAACAGACATGTAAGGCAAGGATCACTACATAAACAGACATGTAAGGCAAGGATCACTACATAAACAGACATGTAAGGCTAGGATCGCTACATAAACAGACATGTAAGGCAAGGATCACTTCATAAACAGACATGTAAGGCAAGGATCACTACATACACAGACATGTAAGGCAAGGATCACTACATACACAGACATGTAAGGCAAGGATCAATTCATAAACAGACATGTAAGGCAAGGATCGCTACATAAACAACATGTAAGGCAAGGATCACTACATTAACAGACATGTAAGGCAAGGATCACTACTTAAACAGACATGTAAGGCAAGGATCAGTACATAAACAGACATGTAGGGCAAGGATCAGTACATAAACAGACATGTAAGGCAAGGATCACTTCATAAACAGACATGTAAGGCAAGGATCATAACATACACAGACATGTAAGGCAAGGATCATAACATACACAGACATGTAAGGCAAGAATCACCATATGAACATAGAAAGTGAAGGGTCACTGACATACACAGAAATGTAAGGCAAGGAACACTACATAAACAGACATGAAAGGCAAGGATCACTACATAAACAGACATGTAAGGCAAGGATCACTACATAAACAGACATGTAAGGCAAGGATCACTACATAAACAGACATGTAAGGCAAGGATTACTATATAAACAGACATGTACGGCAAGGATCACTACATACACAGACACGTAAGGCAAGGATCACTACATAAACAGACATGTAAGGCAAGGATCACTACATACACAGACATGTAAGGCAAGGATCACTACATAAACAGACATGTAAGGCAAGGATCACTACATACACAGACATGTAAGGCAAGGATCACTACATAAACAGACATGTAAGGCAAGGATCACTACATAAACAGACATGTAAGGCTAGGATCGCTACATAAAGAGACATGTAAGGCAAGGATCGCTACATACACAGACATGTAAGGCAAGGATCACTACATAAACAGACATGTTAGGCAAGGATGACTACATAAACAGACATGTAAGGCAATGATCACTACATAAACAGACATGTAAGGAAAGGATCACTACATAAACAGACATGTAAGGCAAGGATCACTACATAAACAGACATGTAAGGCAAGGATCACTACATAAACAGATATGTAAGGCAAGGATCACTACATAAACAGACATGTAAGGCAAGGATCACTACATAAACAGACATGTAAGGCAAGGATCAGAACATAAACAGACATGTAAGGCAATGATCACTACATACACAGACATGTAAGGCAAGGATCACTACATACACAGACATGAAAGGCAAGGATCAGAACATAAACAGACATGTAAGGCAAGGATCACTACATACACAGACATGTAAGGCAAGGATCAGAACATAAACAGACATGTAAGGCAAGGATCAGAACATAAACAGACATGTAAGGCAATGATCACTACATAAACAGACATGTAAGGCAAGGATCAGAACATAAACAGACATGTAAGGCAATGATCACTACATATACAGACATGTAAGGCAAGGATCAGAACATAAACAGACATGTAAGGCAATGATCACTACATACACAGACATGTAAGGAAAGGATCATGACATAAACAGACATGTAAGGCAAGGATCAGAACATAAACAGACATGTAAGGCAAGGATCACTACATAAACAGACATGTAAGGCAAGGATCACTTCATAAACAGACATGTAAGGCAAGGATCACTTCATAAACAGACATGTAAGGCAAGGATCACTTCATAAACAGACATGTAAGGCAAGGATCACTTCATAAACAGACATGTAAGGCAAGGATCACTAAATAAACAGACATGTAAGGCAAGAATCACTACATACACAGACATGTAAGGCAAGGATCACTACATACACAGACATGTAAGGCAAGGATCACTACATACACAGACATGTAAGGCAAGGATCACTACATACACAGACATGTAAGGCAAGGATCACTTCATAAACAGACATGTAAGGCAAGGATCACTACATACACAGACATGTAAGGCAAGGATCACTACATAAACAGACATGTAAGGCAATGATCACTTCATAAACAGACATGTACGGCAAGAATCACTTCATCAACAGACATGTAAGGCAAGGATCACTTCATAAACAGACATGTAAGGCAAGGATCACTACATACACAGACATGTAAGGCAAGGATCACTTCATAAACAGACATGCTAGGCAAGGATCACTACATAAACAGACATGTAAGGCAAGGATCGCTACATAAACAAACATGTAATGAAAGGATTACTACATACGCAGTCATGTAAGGCAAGGATCACAACATAAACAGACATATAATGCAAGGATCACTACATAAACAGACATGTAAGGCAATGATCACTACATACACAGACATGTAAGGCAAGGATCACTACATAAACAGACATGTAAGGCAAGGATCACTACATACACAGACATGTAAGGCAAGGATTACTATATAAACAGACATGTACGACAAGGATCATTACATAAACAGACATGTTAGGCAAGGATCACTACATAAACAGACATGTAATGCAAGGATCACTACATAAACAGACATGTAAGGCAAGGATCACTTCATACACAGACATGTAATGCAAGGATGACTACATAAACAGTCATGTAAGGCAAGGATCAGTACATACACAGACATGTAAGGCAAGGATTACTATATAAACAGACATGTAAGGCAAGGATCACTGTATAAACAGACATGTAAGGCAAGGATCGCTACATACACAGACATGTAAGGCAAGGATCACTACATACACAGACATGTAAGGCAAGGATCAATTCATAAACAGACATGTAAGGCAAGGATCGCTACATAAACAACATGTAAGGCAAGGATCACTACATAAACAGACATGTAAGGCAAGGATCACTACTTAAACAGACATGTAAGGCAAGGATCAGTACATAAACAGACATGTAGGGCAAGGATCAGTACATAAACAGACATGTAAGGCAAGGATCACTTCATAAACAGACATGTAAGGCAAGGATCATAACATACACAGACATGTAAGGCAAGAATCACTACATAAACAGACATGTAAGGCAAGGATCACCATATGAACATAGAAAGTGAAGGGTCACTGACATACACAGAAATGTAAGGCAAGGAACACTACATAAACAGACATGAAAGGCAAGGATCACTACATAAACAGACATGTAAGGCAAGGATCGCTACATACACAGAAATGTAAGGCAAGGAACACTACATAAACAGACATGTAATGCAAGGATCACTACATAAACAGTCATGTAAGGCAAGGATCAGTACATACACAGACATGTAAGGCAAGGATTACTATATAAACAGACATGTAAGGCAAGGATCACTGTATAAACAGACATGCAAGGCAAGGATCGCTACATACACAGAAATGTAAGGCAAGGAACACTACATAAACAGACATGTAAGGCAAGGATCACTACATATACAGACATGTAAGGCAAGGATCACTACATAAACAGACATGTAAGGCAAGGATCACTACATAAACAGACATGTAAGGCAAGGATCACTACATAAACAGACATGTAAGGCTAGGATCGCTACATAAAGAGACATGTAAGGCAAGGATCGCTACATACACAGACATGTAAGGCAAGGATCACTACATACAAAGACATGTTAGGTAAGGATGACTACATAAACAGACATGTAAGGCAATGATCACTACATAAACAGACATGTAAGGCAAGGATCACTACATACACAGACATGTAAGGCAAGGATCACTACATAAACAGACAAGTAATGCAAGGATCACTACATAAACAGACATGTAAGGCTAGGATCGCTACATAAAGAGACATGTAAGGCAAGGATCGCTACATACACAGACATGTAAGGCAAGGATCACTACATAAACAGACATGTAAGGCAAGGATCACTTCATAAACAGACATGTAAGGCAAGGATCACTACATAAACAGACATGTAAGGCAAGGATCACTACATAAACAGATATGTAAGGCAAGGATCACTACATAAACAGACATGTAAGGCAAGGATCACTACATAAACAGACATGTAAGGCAAGGATCAGAACATAAACAGACATGTAAGGCAAGAATCAGAACATAAACAGACATGTAAGGCAAGGATCACTACATACACAGACATGTAAGGCAAGGATCAGAACATAAACAGACATGTAAGGCAAGGATCAGAACATAAACAGACATGTAAGGCAATGATCACTACATAAACAGACATGTAAGGCAAGGATCAGAACATAAACAGACATGTAAGGCAATGATCACTACATAAACAGACATGTAAGGCAAGGATCAGAACATAAACAGACATGTAAGGCAATGATCACTACATAAACAGACATGTAAGGCAATGATCACTACATACACAGACATGTAAGGCAAGGATCAGAACATAAACAGACATGTAAGGCAAGGATCACTACATAAACAGACATGTAAGGCAATGATCACTACATACACAGACATGTAAGGCAAGGATCACTTCATAAACATACATGTAAGGCAAGGGTCACTTCATAAACAGACATGTAAGGCAAGGATCACTAAATAAACAGACATGTAAGGCAAGAATCACTACATACACAGACATGTAAGGCAAGGATCACTACATACACAGACATGTAAGGCAAGGATCACTACATACACAGACATGTAAGGCAAGGATCACTACATACACAGACATGTAAGGCAAGGATCACTTCATAAACAGACATGTAAGGCAAGGATCACTACATACACAGACATGTAAGGCAAGGATCACTACATACACAGACATGTAAGGCAAGGATCACTACATACACAGACATGTAAGGCAATGATCACTTCATAAACAGACATGTACGGCAAGAATCACTTCATCAACAGACATGTAAGGCAAAGATCACTTCATACACAGACATGTAATGCAAGGATGACTACATAAACAGTCATGTAAGGCAAGGATCAGTACATACACAGACATGTAAGGCAAGGATTACTATATAAACAGACATGTAAGGCAAGGATCACTGTATAAACAGACATGTAAGGCAAGGATCGCTACATACACAGAAATGTAAGGCAAGGAACACTACATCAACAGACATGAAAGGCAAGGATCACTACATATACAGACATGTAAGGCAATGATCACTATATAAACAGACATGTAAGGCAATGATCACTACATATACAGACATGTAAGGCAAGGATCACTACATACACAGACATGTAAGGCAAGGATCACTACATAAACAGACATGTAAGGCAAGGATCACTACATAAACAGACATGTAAGGCAAGGATCACTACATAAACAGACATGTAAGGCAAGGATCACTACATAAACAGACATGTAAGGCAAGGATCACTACATAAACAGACATGTAAGGCTAGGATCGCTACATAAACAGACATGTAAGGCAAGGATCACTTCATAAACAGACATGTAAGGCAAGGATCACTACATACACAGACATGTAAGGCAAGGATCAATTCATAAACAGACATGTAAGGCAAGGATCGCTACATAAACAACATGTAAGGCAAGGATCACTACATTAACAGACATGTAAGGCAAGGATCACTACTTAAACAGACATGTAAGGCAAGGATCAGTACATAAACAGACATGTAGGGCAAGGATCAGTACATAAACAGACATGTAAGGCAAGGATCACTTCATAAACAGACATGTAAGGCAAGGATCATAACATACACAGACATGTAAGGCAAGAATCACTACATAAACAGACATGTAAGGCAAGGATCACCATATGAACATAGAAAGTGAAGGGTCACTGACATACACAGAAATGTAAGGCAAGGAACACTACATAAACAGACATGAAAGGCAAGGATCACTACATAAACAGACATGTAAGGCAAGGATCACTACATAAACAGACATGTAAGGCAAGGATCACTACATAAACAGACATGTAAGGCAAGGATTACTATATAAACAGACATGTACGGCAAGGATCACTACATACACAGACATGTAAGGCAAGGATCACTACATAAACAGACATGTAAGGCAAGGATCACTACATACACAGACATGTAAGGCAAGGATCACTACATAAACAGACATGTAAGGCAAGGATCACTACATACACAGACATGTAAGGCAAGGATCACTACATAAACAGACATGTAATGCAAGGATCACTACATAAACAGACATGTAAGGCTAGGATCGCTACATAAAGAGACATGTAAGGCAAGGATCGCTACATACACAGACATGTAAGGCAAGGATCACTACATAAACAGACATGTTAGGCAAGGATGACTACATAAACAGACATGTAAGGCAATGATCACTACATAAACAGACATGTAAGGCAAGGATCACTACATAAACAGACATGTAAGGCAAGGATCACTACATAAACAGACATGTAAGGCAAGGATCACTACATAAACAGATATGTAAGGCAAGGATCACTACATAAACAGACATGTAAGGCAAGGATCACTACATAAACAGACATGTAAGGCAAGGATCAGAACATAAACAGACATGTAAGGCAATGATCACTACATACACAGACATGTAAGGCAAGGATCACTACATACACAGACATGAAAGGCAAGGATCAGAACATAAACAGACATGTAAGGCAAGGATCACTACATACACAGACATGTAAGGCAAGGATCAGAACATAAACAGACATGTAAGGCAAGGATCAGAACATAAACAGACATGTAAGGCAATGATCACTACATAAACAGACATGTAAGGCAAGGATCAGAACATAAACAGACATGTAAGGCAATGATCACTACATATACAGACATGTAAGGCAAGGATCAGAACATAAACAGACATGTAAGGCAATGATCACTACATACACAGACATGTAAGGAAAGGATCATGACATAAACAGACATGTAAGGCAAGGATCAGAACATAAACAGACATGTAAGGCAATGATCACTTCATACACAGACATGTAATGCAAGGATGACTACATAAACAGTCATGTAAGGCAAGGATCAGTACATACACAGACATGTAAGGCAAGGATTACTATATAAACAGACATGTAAGGCAAGGATCACTGTATAAACAGACATGTAAGGCAAGGATCGCTACATACACAGACATGTAAGGCAAGGATCACTACATACACAGACATGTAAGGCAAGGATCAATTCATAAACAGACATGTAAGGCAAGGATCGCTACATAAACAACATGTAAGGCAAGGATCACTACATTAACAGACATGTAAGGCAAGGATCACTACTTAAACAGACATGTAAGGCAAGGATCAGTACATAAACAGACATGTAGGGCAAGGATCAGTACATAAACAGACATGTAAGGCAAGGATCACTTCATAAACAGACATGTAAGGCAAGGATCATAACATACACAGACATGTAAGGCAAGAATCACTACATAAACAGACATGTAAGGCAAGGATCACCATATGAACATAGAAAGTGAAGGGTCACTGACATACACAGAAATGTAAGGCAAGGAACACTACATAAACAGACATGAAAGGCAAGGATCACTACATAAACAGACATGTAAGGCAAGGATCGCTACATACACAGAAATGTAAGGCAAGGAACACTACATAAACAGACATGTAATGCAAGGATCACTACATAAACAGTCATGTAAGGCAAGGATCAGTACATACACAGACATGTAAGGCAAGGATTACTATATAAACAGACATGTAAGGCAAGGATCACTGTATAAACAGACATGCAAGGCAAGGATCGCTACATAAAGAGACATGTAAGGCAAGGATCGCTACATACACAGACATGTAAGGCAAGGATCACTACATACAAAGACATGTTAGGTAAGGATGACTACATAAACAGACATGTAAGGCAATGATCACTACATAAACAGACATGTAAGGCAAGGATCACTACATACACAGACATGTAAGGCAAGGATCACTACATAAACAGACAAGTAATGCAAGGATCACTACATAAACAGACATGTAAGGCTAGGATCGCTACATAAAGAGACATGTAAGGCAAGGATCGCTACATACACAGACATGTAAGGCAAGGATCACTACATAAACAGACATGTAAGGCAAGGATCACTTCATAAACAGACATGTAAGGCAAGGATCACTACATAAACAGACATGTAAGGCAAGGATCACTACATAAACAGACATGTAAGGCAAGGATCACTACATAAACAGACATGTAAGGCAAGGATCACTACATAAACAGACATGTAAGGCAAGGATCAGAACATAAACAGACATGTAAGGCAAGAATCAGAACATAAACAGACATGTAAGGCAAGGATCACTACATACACAGACATGTAAGGCAAGGATCAGAACATAAACAGACATGTAAGGCAAGGATCAGAACATAAACAGACATGTAAGGCAATGATCACTACATAAACAGACATGTAAGGCAAGGATCAGAACATAAACAGACATGTAAGGCAATGATCACTACATAAACAGACATGTAAGGCAAGGATCAGAACATAAACAGACATGTAAGGCAATGATCACTACATACACAGACATGTAAGGCAAGGATCACTACATAAACAGACATGTAAGGCAAGGATCAGAACATAAACAGACATGTAAGGCAAGGATCACTACATAAACAGACATGTAAGGCAAGGATCACTACATACACAGACATGTAAGGCAAGGATCACTACATAAACATACATGTAAGGCAAGGATCACTTCATAAACAGACATGTAAGGCAAGGATCACTAAATAAACAGACATGTAAGGCAAGGATCACTACATACACAGACATGTAAGGCAAGGATCACTACATACACAGACATGTAAGGCAAGGATCACTACATACACAGACATGTAAGGCAAGGATCACTACATACACAGACATGTAAGGCAAGGATCACTTCATAAACAGACATGTAAGGCAAGGATCACTACATACACAGACATGTAAGGCAAGGATCACTACATACACAGACATGTAAGGCAAGGATCACTACATAAACAGACATGTAAGGCAATGATCACTTCATAAACAGACATGTACGGCAAGAATCACTTCATCAACAGACATGTAAGGCAAAGATCACTTCATACACAGACATGTAATGCAAGGATGACTACATAAACAGTCATGTAAGGCAAGGATCAGTACATACACAGACATGTAAGGCAAGGATTACTATATAAACAGACATGTAAGGCAAGGATCACTGTATAAACAGACATGTAAGGCAAGGATCGCTACATACACAGAAATGTAAGGCAAGGAACACTACATCAACAGACATGAAAGGCAAGGATCACTACATATACAGACATGTAAGGCAATGATCACTATATAAACAGACATGTAAGGCAAGGATCACTACATAAACAGACATGTAAGGCAAGGATCACTACATACACAGACATGTAAGGCAAGGATCACTACATAAACAGACATGTAAGGCAAGGATCACTACATAAACAGACATGTAAGGCAAGGATCACTACATAAACAGACATGTAAGGCAAGGATCACTACATAAACAGACATGTAAGGCAAGGATCACTACATAAACAGACATGTAAGGCTAGGATCGCTACATAAACAGACATGTAAGGCAAGGATCACTTCATAAACAGACATGTAAGGCAAGGATCACTACATACACAGACATGTAAGGCAAGGATCAATTCATAAACAGACATGTAAGGCAAGGATCGCTACATAAACAACATGTAAGGCAAGGATCACTACATTAACAGACATGTAAGGCAAGGATCACTACTTAAACAGACATGTAAGGCAAGGATCAGTACATAAACAGACATGTAAGGCAAGGATCACTACATAAACAGACATGTAAGGCAAGGATCACTACATAAACAGACATGTAAGGCAAGGATCATAACATACACAGACATGTAAGGCAAGAATCACTACATAAACAGACATGTAAGGCAAGGATCACCATATGAACATAGAAAGTGAAGGGTCACTGACATACACAGAAATGTAAGGCAAGGATCACAACATAAACAGACATGTAAGGCAAGGATCACTACATAAACAGACATGTAAGGCAAGGATCACTACATAAACAGACATGTAAGGCAAGGATCACTACATAAACAGACATGTAAGGCAAGGATCACTATATAAACAGACATGTACGGCAAGGATCACTACATACACAGACATGTAAGGCAAGGATCACTACATAAACAGACATGTAAGGCAAGGATCACTACATACACAGACATGTAAGGCAAGGATCACTACATAAACAGACATGTAAGGCAAGGATCACTACATACACAGACATGTAAGGCAAGGATCACTACATAAACAGACATGTAAGGCAAGGATCACTACATAAACAGACATGTAAGGCAAGGATCACTACATAAACAGACATGTAAGGCAAGGATCGCTACATACACAGACATGTAAGGCAAGGATCACTACATAAACAGACATGTTAGGCAAGGATGACTACATAAACAGACATGTAAGGCAATGATCACTACATAAACAGACATGTAAGGCAAGGATCACTACATAAACAGACATGTAAGGCAAGGATCACTACATAAACAGACATGTAAGGCAAGGATCACTACATAAACAGACATGTAAGGCAAGGATCACTACATAAACAGACATGTAAGGCAAGGATCACTACATAAACAGACATG
Source organism: Limnoperna fortunei (assembly GCA_944474755.1). NCBI lineage: Eukaryota > Metazoa > Mollusca > Bivalvia > Mytilida > Modiolidae > Limnoperna > Limnoperna fortunei. The sequence goes on from OX104118.1 coordinate 86,380,997, forward strand.
TAAGGCAAGGATCAGAACATAAACAGACATGTAAGGCAAGGATCACTACATACACAGACATGTAAGGCAAGGATCACTACATACACAGACATGTAAGGCAAGGATCACTACATAAACAGACATGTAAGGCAAGGATCACTACATACACAGACATGTAAGGCAAGGATCAGAACATAAACAGACATGTAAGGCAAGGATCAGAACATAAACAGACATGTAAGGCAAGGATCACTACATAAACAGACATGTAAGGCAAGGATCAGAACATAAACAGACATGTAAGGCAATGATCACTACATATACAGACATGTAAGGCAAGGATCAGAACATAAACAGACATGTAAGGCAATGATCACTACATACACAGACATGTAAGGAAAGGATCATGACATAAACAGACATGTAAGGCAAGGATCAGAACATAAACAGACATGTAAGGCAAGGATCACTACATAAACAGACATGTAAGGCAAGGATCACTTCATAAACAGACATGTAAGGCAAGGATCACTTCATAAACAGACATGTAAGGCAAGGATCACTTCATAAACAGACATGTAAGGCAAGGATCACTTCATAAACAGACATGTAAGGCAAGGATCACTAAATAAACAGACATGTAAGGCAAGAATCACTACATACACAGACATGTAAGGCAAGGATCACTACATACACAGACATGTAAGGCAAGGATCACTACATACACAGACATGTAAGGCAAGGATCACTACATACACAGACATGTAAGGCAAGGATCACTTCATAAACAGACATGTAAGGCAAGGATCACTACATACACAGACATGTAAGGCAAGGATCACTACATAAACAGACATGTAAGGCAAGGATCACTACATAAACAGACATGTACGGCAAGAATCACTTCATCAACAGACATGTAAGGCAAGGATCACTTCATAAACAGACATGTAAGGCAAGGATCACTACATACACAGACATGTAAGGCAAGGATCACTTCATAAACAGACATGCTAGGCAAGGATCACTACATAAACAGACATGTAAGGCAAGGATCGCTACATAAACAAACATGTAATGAAAGGATTACTACATACGCAGTCATGTAAGGCAAGGATCACAACATAAACAGACATATAATGCAAGGATCACTACATAAACAGACATGTAAGGCAATGATCACTACATACACAGACATGTAAGGCAAGGATCACTACATAAACAGACATGTAAGGCAAGGATCACTACATACACAGACATGTAAGGCAAGGATTACTATATAAACAGACATGTACGACAAGGATCATTACATAAACAGACATGTTAGGCAAGGATCACTACATAAACAGACATGTAATGCAAGGATCACTACATAAACAGACATGTAAGGCAAGGATCACTTCATACACAGACATGTAATGCAAGGATGACTACATAAACAGTCATGTAAGGCAAGGATCAGTACATACACAGACATGTAAGGCAAGGATTACTATATAAACAGACATGTAAGGCAAGGATCACTGTATAAACAGACATGTAAGGCAAGGATCGCTACATACACAGAAATGTAAGGCAAGGATCACTACATAAACAGACATGTAAGGCAAGGATCACTACTTAAACAGACATGTAAGGCAAGGATCAGTACATAAACAGACATGTAGGGCAAGGATCAGTACATAAACAGACATGTAAGGCAAGGATCACTTCATAAACAGACATGTAAGGCAAGGATCATAACATACACAGACATGTAAGGCAAGGATCACTACATAAACAGACATGTAAGGCAAGGATCACCATATGAACATAGAAAGTGAAGGGTCACTGACATACATGTATTAACAACCTGGCAACTAGAGCTGCCTAGCGTCTTTACGGTTGAAGTACATGTATATGAGATGCCTATTCGTTGAGGGGTGGGGGAATGACAGTTTATAATGTGGAAAGTCTGGCCACGGACCATAATGATTTACGTGTTTGGAAAGTGCTAAGCTCCTTGCATGATAAAAAGCCGATCAGAGTACGCTCGTCGTAGCCGCAAAAAAAGCCTAACTTTCCCCCATGCACAATACTCCATAATTTCCCAGCGGCATTTAATAGTTTTGGTCTTTGGTCAATTTTTTCTAAACAATATTAATATCCTTTAAACATAAGTCTGGTCCATTCTATTATTATATTAAGGATATCTAGTTTAAAAAAAAAGAGCTTGGTATGAAAACTTATAGAAAATCCGAACCACCAATGTTAAGAACATATTATTAATTGTGAAGCAACGTAATAAAATGTAACCTAACGTATGCATCAATAAAATTACTTTTCACATATTTATTGTAAATATAAAGCAATGTGTCCATGTAATAAAGGTTGGAAATCGGTGTCAGCTATTAACCATCAGGGCAAATATCGATATTAGACCTGGAGAACAAGGCAATACAAATTAGCTCATTAGAACCCGGGCGAATATCGATATTAGCCCTGGAGACATATACATGTAATCAAATATATTATTAATTGATATTTTTCTGATAAATTTGATTAGTGTAAAGCCTGTCACATGACATGCTGTATTTGGTAAGGTTCTTTGAAAACGGCTGATAGAAAAGTGATGTTGCACGGTTATATTTAGAAAACATGATATTGCACGGCTATTTTTAAATAATTGGAATTCCCCTTTAAACAGCTAATCAGAATGACTTCTATCTGTTTCCGGTTTGAAAGTTAGGAAAGTATGTACATTGTGAAAAATTGCAAATATTTCAATATGTTGCATGTATTTTTGTATTTATAAATCTTTTAAATTGAAAGTTTTCATAATTTCAGATGATATTGAAATGGAATGTGATATTTTCGTACATGTCACAAAACCCATCAAAACAGTAAACTAATCAAAAGAACATTGAACTAAATTCCTTTAAAATACTAGTATATACAGATGTGCATAAAAATATCAATTAATAAATATAACAATTATAGCCTTTAACTACGGTCAATATGAAAAATATCGACATGAGATAACATATCGACCTCCAACTTCGTTGTCGGTCGATATGTTCTCATGTCGATATTTTTTTCATATCGACCTAATTTAAAGGCTATAATTGTATAATGTGATTATATATGGTCATTTCCATATTAGCCCCGGTGTCAGCCCTCGACCCATATCTGGCCTCGGGCTAAGGCCCTTGTGCTCTCGGGGCTGATACCTTGGCCAATGTTGAAATGAATGTAATAATCTAAAAAAAATATCCCCAGTGCAAAGTAATTATCCAAATCAATGCTTTTTTCATATATTAAAAATGTTGGAGAATATTATCCCTCGTAGAACATGATATTGCACTCGGAAGATCTTGCAATATCATGTTCTACTCGGGTTAATAATATTCATTCAATAACGCTATAATACAAACTACTTGTACATGTAATCTAATTTATTTTGACATGCAGTTTGGTGGAATTTATAATCGCTAAACACCAGACAAAAAGGTAAAACGCACACGCACACAAAACTACTCGAGTTTTCTTCAATAAGGCTCTCTTGGATCACTGTGTGTTGGATAAAAGGTCTACAATAGTATAATTAAATCACTTACAATATATACAACACGATGGTGTAACAGGTATATTAGAAATAGAGTTTTCGTGTCCACCCACTTTGTACCTATATGCAATGCTAATATACGTCTATTTGAGCCGAACATTCATTACATATCTAATTCTTATTTTAAATCGGTAAGATATTTTAGTCGGCCCTTCCTATTGTTCGACTTAAATACCGTGAACTTTAAATGTTTTAATTATAATTATCTTTTAATTACATCCTATTTATGCCTTGATAAGATAAACCGAGAGAGTGAGCCCTAGTCATGTAATCAGATTTAAGATTCAATGGCGGCCGTGTGTCCTAGACAGAACAGATATCCTTAAAACGATCTGTATCACCCGAGACAACCGTGGGATCAAAAACTTTGTTAAACTGCAACGAAATATAAAAACCCACCCCATTAATTGTCCTGAAACACAAATAACTAAAATGTGTGAGCAGTGTCGGCTGAAACGTACGTGTATTGTTCTTAAAGGTGTTATTAAAAAGGTGAAATGTGTTTGCTTTCTGTATAACAGTTGTAGTACATTTAGGACACATCACATATGTTTGTCCTCGTCCTTTGTGTATCATCAACAAATAGTCTCGTTCTCGCTGTACCATCTAAATATAGCCTCGTTCTCGCTGTATCGTCTTTATATAGCCTTGCCCTTGCTCCATCGTCAACATATGCCCTCGTCCTCTTTTTATAATGAAACCTCGTCCCACTGTATCATCTGCATTAAAGCCTTATCATTGCCGCAACATATACATATAGCCTCGTCCTTGTTGTATCATCCACATATAACGTCGTTCACGATCTGTCATGAACATATTACCCTCGTCCATCTGTATCATCTGCATATACATCCTCGCTGTAGCATCTACATATAACCTCGTCCCTTCTTTACCATTTACATGTACATGTAGCCTAGTCCTCGTTTTATCATGTGCATATACCCTCGCCTTCGCTCCACCGTGAAAATATAGCTTCGGTCTCGATCTATCTACCCTCGTCTCTAGGCGTCATCTACATTTGCCTTCGTCTCTCGGTATCATCTACATGTACATGTAGCCTCGTCTTCGTTTTAATATCTACATATTGCCTCGTTGTTGCTCTATCATGAACATATGCCCTCGTCCTATCTGTATCATCTACATATGCACTCGTCTCTCTGTACTTACGGTCATTTAAAAAAACAAGGTATTTTTGTGAAAATCTAGATATATAGTATATTAAACTGTTTTCTTTGGATAACAGTAAACCGATTACAAAAAAGATTGTGTACATTTAAAACAAATCCCTTTAAAATCTATTTACGTTTTCATAAACAATAAATGTGTTAACGCTTGAATTTGATTATGTATCTCGAATGGTACAAAACTAGGTGTATGTTCGTAACGCCGAAATCTAATTAAAATCGAATTAAGCTATTATAACCTACTACCCCGTTTGTACTGATAAAGGTCAAAAGTTAACGTCATTGTTCTTGCATTCCACGTTAATACGGTATCTAGCCCTGTATTACTCATACAAAGTTACATTTTTTCCCACCAAGCTCAGAGGGTTTTCAATGGGTACTCCGGCTTCCTCCAAATATTAACTAGACTGAAAAATTACTGTAAATGTCGTTAAAAGCACATTTAAACAAACCCACGAAAACTAAAAGTAAGTATAATATGTAATTCTACATGTACTTTGACATGAATTCTAGTAATACATTAGGATCATTGGATTTAGTATAGAATGTCTACAGTGGAAACCAGCCTCATCCCAATGATTTTTGCATCACATTTAGATGGTTCACATTTATAAAATCTCAATTAAACTGTCAGACTGTATAATCTGCATAAATTTCATAAAAATAAATTCCACATTTACTCACCCTAAGGCGAATATGTAGTTTTATTCTATGACACTTTTATTAATTAAATTCACATTTTATGTTGTTTTTGTTATTTAAGTTTTAAGACTCTTTCAGTAGATTGTAAAAAACGAAGATAAAAATGTTTTCCCACACCAAGTACATGACGTAAAATACTCCAAATATAATATCAGTAGATGCAAAAAGTAGCCGTCTAATAAAAGGTACATTTATGTTCCGGATGTCATTTTAGTTTGACTAGTATTTTAACACATAAAGCAAATAATTATAATTCCCTCAGCACTAGCTAGTTATTGCCCTTTGTATGGCATAACGACGTAGTTCAGTAAAATTCGTTAGCAGATGTACCATGTCCTGCTTTAAGAGAGCAACCACTTTCTTTATTAGTCGGTGCCGAGAATCTAGTATGTTTTTTTCAAGATTTTTGTTTTTTTAATTTTTAATATTACGCAATATGTCTACTTCTTATCATTCCAGTAGTTTTAGCTATATATGTGCTCTTTGTTACTTTTGGAAAAAAAATATGACAAGTTTCCTTAGAGACAACAAAATAAAATTGTCTTGTCAGTTCACACCCGATATAGGATTGGCTAGTTCAAAGAAGCGTAGTCCGCTAAGGGTTTGGCCAAAGAGTAAAGTGTCGACAAAAGATAATTGAATTAAAACCTATTTTTAATGACTTTTTGTTACTATTTAGTGTAAGAAGATTAACATTGAATGCATTTTGTCCATTAAAATAAGCTAACATTGGCAGCTAAATATACAGTCATCCAAGGGAGGTAATTATTGTAAATTTGAAGACAATATCAAAATATGCTATTAAATTTTTTTAAAACAAAACTTACTATTATAATGAAATAAACCTGTATAATGCCATCCGTTAAAATAGTTTTAACACCTTCACGTTCAAGTCATTATATTTCTGTACCTGGACTATTTCCAGTTGACTGACACTATTTTTCTAATTTTAAGTTAGAAATATATAATTACGTTCATGTGAGTTTTAAACGGTCAAATAAATAAACAAGTATTCTTCATTGTTCCATTGTGTTTGTTTATAAAGACTTCGACGAATTCTATAATTTATTTTTGGGGAGTTTTAAAAGTAGATATTGTAAATTCATTCAACCAAAAATCTTTTTGTGAACCACACGTAACTATGATATGCAGATGTGGATAAATTTGAATTGGCCGACTTTATTAAAATTCGTATAAGTAATTGTAATTTGAACATTGAAAGAGGACGGTACTTGAATTTATCAGTAGAAAAAAGGATATGTAATTTATTTCACAATGGTGTTGAAGATGAATTTCATTTTTAATGAAGTGTAATGTGTTGAATGAAGCTAGAAATTTATTTTTTAAGAATATTATAGATATAGTGCCTAGCTTCATTTTTTTTTCTGATGAAGATAAGTTTAAGTTTATATTGATCAGTCATGATCTTGATATCTGTAAAGTTCTGATATCTGGTGTTAGTAAATTGTATAACATTAATCAAACATTTAAACAAAATTTGTAATGATTTGTATAAATTTGGTATTTTGGTATAAGAAAGATAACTCTTATTGAATATTTATTATTGCCTCAGCTGTAATGTCACAAAATTTATGGTCATGGTATTGTGTTATTTGTAATTATGTCTTTTTGCAGTGTTTGTTTTCTCCTGTAAACATGTTGTAAAATTGATGATAGATCACTGTTTGGTCTCTATTTCAATAAAATTTACTTACTTACTTACTTACTTACTATGACACTGATGTTCTATTGGGAGAAATATTTTACAAAACTTGATGACACAATTTTATCGTAATTGTTGCTCAATACACGTACCAAGATGGCAGTCTTGCTTATTTTGAGATATCATTTGAAACAACCCAACATTTTGGTCAAATTTATACTATTTATTAAGGTGCTGAATGTCTAAGGACTGTGAGATTACTTTGTAAAATCATTCTTCATAGCAGACGACAGTGACGTAACACGTTATTACTATGAAAGCCAATAGTATCATGACCGACATATGAACGCCTGCATTGTGTAATCAACATACAATCACTTGCTTGGTTTAGTTTTAGTCTCTGAATGCTAGAGAAAGTTTTTATGATAAGCTATTTATTTAAATCCATTGTTCTTGTTTTTCAGATTCTTGCAGTGTGTATTATATAAACAAATTTCAAAATGAGCTGCAATCAAGTTATATTGGAACTAGCCCATGATGTTGGAAACAATGGCCCAGGCAAGATGGCCACCGTAATAGAACGACTGCGTGTTAAAGGTGCGCCTGCTCCAAGAAACGCACCAGTATCTCCTATATCAAACCCAAATAGGACGATATCGAACACAATCATTTCTTTAGATAAATCGTATGAAATTGTCCTAAAGCATTCAAATAAGCAGTTTATTGATGCAGGAAATACCGTTGCTGTCCGACGAGTTGACTTCCTGAATCGTCTGCAACATGCCAACCAAGGAATGACGTCAATGGATTCCCTGTTTGTTTCAAGTGAGTTAGGTCTGACAGAGGAAAAGCCTAATTTCGTTTTGTGTGGACAACCTGTGAACGGATTTACCACAAAAACAATTGATAAATATTTGAAAGACCAAAGGGTTGGGAATTACAAAACGTCTGCTCATGAAGTCTCTAGGGTTAAACAACAAAATAAAGTTTCAAAGGCTAAAAGTGAACCATCATTCAGATCAGCAGGACGTGAGAAATCTGTAAATTTCAATGATGTATTGACTTTAAAAGACAACTATAGTATAAAATCTAATACTCTAAATATGCCTCCTACTACACCAGCCTCGTCTGTTATTTCAGTGCCAAAACGAGGCACAAATACTTCATGGTTTGAACTGACTGGTAGAAACTTCAAATCGGCATCATCTGCTGATTGGGATGTAGGAACATCGGATTTATTAGCCATGAAACGTTCAAGAATGGATTACAATTCCAGGAATGAGATGAATCAATCAGCGCATGCTCCACTGAAAGCTTATCTACGGGTTAATAACAACGAAATGGCTCGAAACGGGTCTCCAGACGATCCCTCTAAAAATTTCAGTTTGCCGAACTCATTTTCAACTAAGGGAATAAAAAAGTTCAATAATCCATACAGACTTCTGAAAAGCTCCAAGCGACAGTTTCTTTTACACCAAAAAGCAACGTCGGATCACGAAAAAATAAGAAAAATTACAAGTCCACCGCGATCAGCTCCAATTCATAATCACAAGAATTTTGACTTACCAAAATCAATTTTGCGCGTGCCAAACCCGTGCTCAGACACTTTTTTGCTTCAGATGATGTTCAATTCAAATGCATTATCAGGCAAAAAATCTATGAGTGCCAAATATTCGGACATTGCAGTTCATCGAGATTTAGAAGAGTTTATTGTCGTAAGGTCTAATTCAGCTCAAAGTAAAGGAATCCCTAAATCTCTCAAAAGTGCTAAAAGTTTATTAAATGGAGTAGAAGAAGAGTCTGTCTGGGCAGGAAACCAGGTTCAAGAGGAAAGGGTAGATAAACCGCAAGTGCAAGCTGCCAAAATATGAAAAGCTCAGTGTGGACAGGAAACCAGGTTCCAGAGGAAAGATTAGACAACCCCACGTGAAGGCTGTTAATATATATTAATGTTATATTAAGTACGTTATTATTTTTGATACATTCATAATCTTGCAACATTTTTTATTCTGCTTTAACTTGAACAAATTAATTTCTTTGTTATGTCTACGTCACCTGTGTAAAATCTTCTAGATAATCCGTTATAGCTGTCATATCATGTTTGTATGTCTCTGCTGATTTTATTGTTGTAAGTAAACAATGCAAAACATCAAACTGTCGTTTATCATAGATTTTTATTTTATAAGGCCGAAAACAGAAAGGGGGCGCTATAGCAAAATGCCTAATCTATTCCGTCGGCATACTTCCTTGCTTACGCAATGGCATGAATGAACGTAAGACATATTTGAAAACGTTTATGCCGTCTGTATAGGAAAATGATGCTGAAATTAGTTCTCACATATTGTTGAATGCAAAAGTAACTTTTGCAGGAAGAAAATCTTAGTCTTTTATGAAAAGGTAGTTTTGTAATTTCATCTTGTTTACACAGTAAGTAGAAAAAAGAACAACAGACGTACAAACTTTCTTGTCTGCTGCTTCGTGGTGCTCATGAATGATGTTTTGAATTGAAGAAAATAGAGGAATCTATTTTTCATGGAGGTCTTTGTTAACTTCGATAAATATATAATTTTTGTTCTATTTTTATTGTTTTTGTAGACTTCATACTGCAAGTCTATATGCTTCTTATATAGATGTAGAAACAATCTATGTTTTTTGAAAAATTACAAATTGGGAATAAGGTGATTTCATTTTTAAATATGTAAATTAAGAAATAAATGTATGTTGTCTTATCTGAATGTTTTATAACAGAACGATGGATAAAAATATCTGTTGTCGAAAAGGTCAAAGCCTTCTATATTTCATTTACTTGAAGTTTTGTTTGTTTGAATTGCTGTTTTCGTACTCAATTAGTCTTCCATACAGGTAACTAACACAAAGCATAAAAATAGCAAGCTTTGTCGGATATTTTCTCTTGTTCATAGGTAGTCTTTTCTGTTCCACTATTAAACTTTTTTCTAGACATTGCAATGAGTTACTTGACTGGTGTTTTATTAGAGGCAGGCGCCTCACTCGTCCAGAGCACATGTTTTATTAGAGGCAGGCGCCTCACTCGTCCAGAGCACATGTTTTATTAGAGGCAGGCGCCTCACTCGTCCAGAGCACATGTTTTATTAGAGGCAGGCGCCTCACTCGTCCAGAGCACATGTTTTATTAGAGGCAGGCGCCTCACTCGTCCAGAGCACATGTTTTATTAGAGGCAGGCGCCTCACTCGTCCAGAGCACATGTTTTATTAGAGGCAGGCGCCTCACTCGTCCAGAGCACATGTTTTATTAGAGGCAGGCGCCTCACTCGTCCAGAGCACACGAGTGCACTCATGGTTTTTATTGGGTTCCGGGTAACACACTTCCTGTTTTGTGTTTTTGACTTTTGTTTCCTGTTGAACGTGTTTGTACGGATTTGTTATTATCTTTTGATTGTAAATTGTTGTTGTTTCAGTTGTTGTCCTTGCTATTTTTTCTTTGTATTCATCCATGTCTTGCTTGAATCTTAGAATTTTAACTAAGAATTTTCGACGATTGGTGGTAGAGATTCATGTCTAGTAGTTCAAAATATACACAGTTAAGGACAGACCATTTAACTTGAAGGGGGGCCTTGGTTTTTTGTGTTGGTCAGAAAATTTTTTGAACGCGTCGCGACAGAATTTTTTTCATTATTAGCATTATTTTATGTAGCAGAAATCCTTCTTCATAATATTTTGTTTTCTTACCCTCTGCTTCCAAAATATTTTTTTCATCAAAAATCATTTTCAAAATATTTTTTTAGGAAAAAAACCAAGCCCCCCCCCCTGCAAGTTAAATGGTCGGTCCCTTATACCCAACAATAGCAGGAATGCTTGGTCTAATTAGAAATGTTGCTAAGATTCAATGATATCTGTATATACATATTAACAGTAAACTCCTTGTACGTTTAATTTCATTGTATGTGCCAAATATCCGTTTATACGTTTACCAAACAGATGTTCAAGTGTAGTAAATGTCGGTGTTTCAAGCAATATTCTCATTTAGTAACAATTACTGGAGCAGAAAACAATTTACGGGTCATTCTCTCGATAAAATATACCAAACAAAAAATGACACAGGTATTTATTGTTATTAAGGTGTACAATTACCGAAATCCTGACATTTCATATAAAATACTCTAAATAGTTTCGGAAATAAACAATCTAGGTATATAAAGATTTGTTTACATTGTTGGTTTTTATTTCACCGACTTTCATCGGAGAGGATAACCGAATTTTTCACTGGTAAGATTTATTTTATACGTCTTTTGTATATAAAGACAATTCATATAACGTGTGCTTATAACCAGTATCAGCCTTATAAAATTATGCATGCCACCGTGGTTGATGTAAGCCTTATAAAATTATGCATGCCATCGTGGTCGATGTAAGCCGTATAAAATTATGCATGCCACCGTGATCGATGTTCGATGTAAGCCTTATAAAATTATGCAAGCCACCGTGGTTGATGTAAGCCTTATAAAATTATACCTGCCACCGTGGTCGATGTTAGCCTTATAAAATTATGCATGCCACCGTGGTCGATGTAAGCCTTATAAAATTATGCATGCCATCGTGGTCGATGTAAGCCTTATAAAATTATACAAGCCATCGTGATCGATGTAAGACTTATAAAATTATGCATGCCACCGTGGTCGATGTAAGCCTTATAAAATTATGCAAGCCATCATGGTCGATGTAAGCCTTATAAAATTATGCATGCCACCGTGGTCGATGTAAGCCTTATAAAATTATGCATGCCACCGTTGTCGATGTAAGCCTTATAAAATTATGCATGCCACAGTGGTCGATGTAAGCCTTATAAAATTATGCATGCCACAGTGGTCGATGTAAGCCTTATAAAATTATGCATGCCACCGTGGTCGATGTAAGACATCAAATTATGCATGACACCGTGGTCGATGTAAGCCTTATAAAATTATGCATGCCACCGTGGTCGATGTTAGCCTAATAAAATTATGCAAGCCATCGTGGCCGATGTAAGCCTTATAAAATTATGCATGCCACCGTGATCGATGTAAGCCTTATAAAATTATGCATGCCATCGTGGTCGATGTAAGCCTTATAAAATTATGTATGCCATCGTGGTCGATGTAAGCCTTATAAAATTATGCATGCCACTGTAGTCGATGCATTCATATCTTTCTTTATAATTTTTAAAGGCATGTTTAAATGTTACATACATTACGTATTTAGGACAAAAATTAAATGTATCAAATTGAAGTAATTGTATTACACCTGAGAGTATGATTGTGTTAATACACATTTAAGATCTCGATAAGGCTCATTTGACTGTGGCAATGAACACTTCTAGCTCCTTGGTGTATTCGATTTCAACAATTGCCCGATTGTTAATTAACTTGTTTTAGTAATACATTGTACATCTATAACACTGCCCAATAGCCGTTAAATGGTTTTTAAATGATATATTTCTCTTTATTAACCAGTTGAGTAAGATACACGTGAAATTGTCAATATAATATGGTAGATCCAAGCCCAATACAGAAAAAACGGGGCCAATATAGAAAAAACAGGCCCAATACAGAAAAACAGGGCCAATACAGAAAAACAGGCCCAATACAGAAAAACAGGGCCAATACAGAAAAAACGGGGCCAATATAGAAAAACAGGGCCAATACAGAAAACCAGGGCCAAAACAGAAAGAACAGGCCCAAAATAGAAAAAACAGGCCCAATACAGAAAGAACAGGCTAAATACAAAAAACAGGGCCAGTACAGAGAATGCCACTTCCGGTAATTTATATACAAATATTTTGAAAACAAACACAGTTCGTTTGCATTATGTAGATCACAGCATAATTTTTCTACTGAGGGTTGTTCATATTCATCTTTTATTATGTTCATGAGAAGCCGCATTGGATTGAGTATAGTTATACTGGTAATGACAAACATTTACTCAACTGCTTAATAAAAGTGTCATTAAATTTTCATATTCTACGTGTATTATGTCCTCGGGAAGCGGTATTGGACCTTGAATAACTGTATTAGCTCTCGGCGTTGCCTCGGGCTAATACAGCTATCCTCGCCCTGATACAGCTTCCCCTGGACATAATACAGGTCAAATATGAAAACACCCATTTAATAACACTATATTATAATACAAATGAATTTAGTTATTTCTGGCTTACGCATCAAAATAGTTGAACATTTGATTGACTGATGTAAGGATTGATTGATTCTAAACGTCCAACAAGCGATAATTCATCATTCTATAAGACAATAATAAACAAACAACAGATCGCAGGTATCCGACGGGAGTCGTCAGAATGAATGAATGGCAATGTTTACTGCCCCAGTAGCAGGAGTGGTTATTTTGGATAAAGCGGAGAGTTTCAGTCGGAAAACCAATGACCTAAAGGTTCTAATAAAGAGATTTGTCAAGGAGGTTCGGAACCTCTGATTTAATAGCACCAAATACATTGGACAAAGTCTGTGAATTTGTACATATCGAACATGCGCGGACGTCACTGAAGATACATTTAAGTCTTATCATTATAGATTTAATGTTTCCTAAACAAAACGTTTGGTGCATTCATTCTTTAATTTCATCTTGCTATTGCTGCCTTATTCAAAACCCATTCTACTTATTGACTTTTCAACTTTTCAAAACTGAAATGTATCTGAAAAGGCATTGATATTAACTTGATTTCAATGTAAGACTTCAATAATTTAATTTGCTTTGTAATCTGAAATCGGATTAGAACAACGCGTTGGTCACAAGACTTATTATAACGCCGTTAAAGTTCAAATAGTACCATGACGTCATTGCTGTTTTTACCGTTAAAATTGTTATGATTTATTGCTAAAATTATATTAAATTAATATTTCAAATTTCTTAACAAGTTATACTTTATAACATGGTTTGCTTCTGTTCACACGATTCATTAACCGCTTTGCGACTGAAAGTAAAACTGTCAGGCACACATAGTCAAGGTACCCAGTACGAACAAATGTACTGTCAGGCACAATATGGTCAAGGTATCCAGTACGACTAAATGTTCTGTCAGGCACAATATGGTCAAGGTATCCAGTACGACTAAAAGTACTGTCAGGCACACATGGTCAATCTACCCAGTACGACTAAATGTACTGTCAGGCACAATATGGTCACAATACACAGTACGACTAAATGTTCTGTCAGGCACAATATGGTCAAGGTATCCAGTACGACTAAAAGTACTGTCAGGCACACATGGTCAATCTACCCAGTACTACTAAATGTACTGTCAGGCACAACATGGTCAAGGTACCCAGTACGACTAAATGTACTGTCAGGCACAATATGGTGAAGGTACCCAGTACGACTAAATGTACTGTCAGGCACAATATGGTCAAGGTACCTAGTACGACTAAAAGTACTGTCAGGCACAATATGGTCAAGGTATCCAGTAAGACTAAATGTACTGTCAGGCACAATATGGTCACAATACCCAGTACGACTAAAAGTACTGTCAGTCATAATATGGTCAAGGTACCCAGTACGACTAAATGTACTGTCAGGCACAATATGGTCAAGGTATCCAGTACGACTAAATGTACTGTCAAGCAAACATGGTCAAAGTATCCAGTACGACTAAATGTACTGTCAGGCACAATATGGTCAAGGTACCCAGTACGACTAAATGTACTGTCAGGCACACATGGTCAAGGTATCCAGTACGACTAAATGTACTGTCAGGCACAATATGGTCAAGGTACCCAGTACGACTAAATGTACTGTCAGGCACATATGGTCAAGGTATCCAGTACGACTAAATGTACTGTCAGGCACAATATGGTCAAGGTATCCAGTACGACTAAATGTACTGTCAGGCACAATATGGTCAAGGTACCCAGTACGACTAAAAGTACTGTCAGGCACAATATGGTCAAGGTACCCAGTACGACTAAATGTACTGTCAGGAACAATATGGTCAAGGTACCCAGTACGACTAAAAGTACTGTCAGGCACAATATGGTCAAGGTACCCAGTACGACTAAATGTACTGCCTGGCACGATATGGTCATGGTACCCAGTACTACTAAATGTACTGTCAGGCACAATATAGTCAAGGTATCTAGTACGACTAAATGTACTGTCATGCACAATATGGTCAAGGTACCTAGTACGACTAAATGTACTGTCAGGCACAATATGGTCAAGGTACCCAGTACGACTAAATGTACTGTCAGGCACAATATGGTTAAGATACCCAGTACGACTAAAAGTACTGTCAGGCACAATATGGTCAAGGTATCCAGTACGACTAAATGTACTGTCAGGCACAATATGGTCAAGGTACCCAGTACTACTAAATGTACTGTCAGGCACAATATGGTCAAGGTACCCAGTACGACTAAATGTACTGCCTGGCACAATATGGTCATGGTACCCAGTACGACTAAATGTACTGTCAGGTACACATGGTCAAGGTACCCAGTACTACTAAATGTACTGTCAGGCACAATATGGTCAAGGTACCCAGTACGACTAAATGTACTGTCAGGCACAATATGGTCAAGGTACCCAGTACGACTAAATGTACTGTCAGGCACAATATGGTTAAGATACCCAGTACGACTAAATGTACTGTCAGGCACAATATGGTCAAGGTACCCAGTACTACTAAATGTACTGTCAGGCACAATATGGTCAAGGTACCCAGTACGACTAAATGTACTGTCAGGCACAATATGGTCAAGATACCCAGTACGACTAAATGTACTGCCTGGCACAATATGGTCATGGTACCCAGTACGACTAAATGTACTGTCAGGTACACATGGTCAAGGTACCCAGTACGACTAAATGTACTGTCAGGCACAATATGGTTAAGATACCCAGTACGACTAAATGTACTGTCAGGCACAATATGGTCAAGGTACCCAGTACTACTAAATGTACTGTCAGGCACAATATGGTCAAGGTACCCAGTACGACTAAATGTACTGTCAGGCACAATATGGTCAAGGTACCCAGTACGACTAAATGTACTGTCAGGCACAATATGGTCAAGGTACCCAGTACGACTAAATGTACTGTCAGGCACAATATGGTCAAGGTACCCAGTACGACTAAATGTACTGCCTGGCACGATATGGTCATGGTACCCAGTACGACTAAATGTTCTGTCAGGCACAATATGGTCAAGGTTCCCAGTACGACTAAAAGTACTGTCAGGCACAATATGGTCAAGGTTCCCAGTACGACTAAATGTACTGTCAGGCACACATGGTCAAGGTATCCAGTACGACTAAAAGTACTGTTAGGCACAATATGGTCAAGGTACCCAGTACTACTAAATGTACTGTCAGGCACAATATGGTCAAGGTATCCAGTACGACTAAATGTACTGTCAGGCACAATATGGTCAAGGTACCCAGTACGACTAAAAGTACTGTCAGGCACAATATGGTCAAGGTACCCAGTACGACTAAATGTACTGTCAGGAACAATATGGTCAAGGTACCCAGTACGACTAAAAGTACTGTCAGGCACAATATGGTCAAGGTACCCAGTACGACTAAATGTACTGCCTGGCACGATATGGTCATGGTACCCAGTACTACTAAATGTACTGTCAGGCACAATATAGTCAAGGTATCTAGTACGACTAAATGTACTGTCATGCACAATATGGTCAAGGTACCTAGTACGACTAAATGTACTGTCAGGCACAATATGGTCAAGGTACCCAGTACGACTAAATGTACTGTCAGGCACAATATGGTCAAGGTACCAAGTACGACTAAATGTAATGTCAGGCACAATATGGTCAAGGCATCCAGTACGACTAAATGTACTGTCAGGCACAATATGGTCAAGGTACCCAGTACGACTAAATGTACTGTCAGGCACAATATGGTCAAGGTACCCAGTACGACTAAATGAACTGTCAGGCACAATATGGTCAAGGTACCCAGTACGACTAAATGTACTGTCAGGCACAATATGGTCAAGATACCCAGTAAGACTAAATGAACTGTCAGGCACAATATGGTCAAGGTACCCAGTACGACTAAAAGTACTGTCAGGCACAATATGGTCAAGGTACCCAGTACGACTAAATGTACTGTCAGGAACAATATGGTCAAGGTACCCAGTACGACTAAAAGTACTGTCAGGCACAATATGGTCAAGGTACCCAGTACGACTAAATGTACTGCCTGGCACGATATGGTCATGGTACCCAGTACTACTAAATGTACTGTCAGGCACAATATAGTCAAGGTATGTAGTACGACTAAATGTACTGTCATGCACAATATGGTCAAGGTACCTAGTACGACTAAATGTACTGTCAGGCACAATATGGTCAAGGTATCTAGTACGACTAAATGTACTGTCAGGCACAATATGGTCAAGGTACCCAGTACGACTAAATGTACTGTCAGGCACAATATGGTCAAGGAACCCAGTACGACTAAATGTACTGTCAGCCACAATATGGTCAAGGTTCCCAGTACTACTAAATGTAATGTCAGGCACAATATGGTCAAGGTACCCAGTACGACTAAATGTACTGTCAGGCACAATATGGTCAAGGTACCCAGTACGACTAAATGTACTGTCAGCCACAATATGGTCAAGGTACCCAGTACGACTAAATGAACTGTCAGGCACAATATGGTCAAGGTACCCAGTACGACTAAATGTACTGTCAGGCACAATATGGTCAAGGTTCCCAGTACGACTAAATGTACTGTCAGGCACACATGGTCAAGGTACCCAGTACGACTAAATGTACTGTCAGGCACAATATGGTCAAGGTACCCAGTACGACTAAATGTACTGTCAGGCACAATATGGTCAAGGTACCCAGTACGACTAAATGTACTGTCAGGCACAATATGGTCAAGGTACCCAGTACGACTAAATGTACTGTCAGGCACAATATGGTCAAGGTACCCAGTACGACTAAATGTACTGTCAGGCACAATATGGTCAAGGTACCCATTACGACTAAATGTACTGTCAGGCACAATATGGTCAAGGTTCCCAGTACGACTAAATGTACTGTCAGGCACACATGGTCAAGGTACCCAGTACGACTAAATGTACTGTCAGGCACAATATGGTCAAGGTATCCAGTACGACTAAATGTACTGTCAGGCACAATATGGTCAAGGTACCCAGTACGACTAAATGTACTGTCAGGCACAATATGGTCAAGATACCCAGTACGACTAAATGTACTGTCAGGCACAATATGGTCAAGGTACCCAGTACGACTAAATGTACTGTCAGGCACAATATGGTCAAGGTACCCAGTACGACTAAATGTACTGTCAGCCACAATATGGTCAAGGTACCCAGTACGACTAAATGAACTGTCAGGCACAATATGGTCAAGGTACCCAGTACGACTAAATGTACTGTCAGGCACAATATGGTCAAGGTTCCCAGTACGACTAAATGTACTGTCAGGCACACATGGTCAAGGTACCCAGTGCGACTAAATGTACTGTCAGGCACAATATGGTCAAGGTACCCAGTACGACTAAATGTACTGTCAGGCACAATATGGTCAAGGTACCAAGTACGACTAAATGTACTGTCAGGCACAATATGGTCAAGGTACCCAGTACGACTAAATGTACTGTCAGGCACAATATGGTCAAGGTACCCAGTACGACTAAATGTACTGTCAGGCACAATATGGTCAAGGTACCCAGTACGACTAAATGTACTGTCAGGCACAATATGGTCAAGGTACCCAGTACGACTAAATGTACTGTCAGCCACAATATGGTCAAGGTACCCAGTACGACTAAATGAACTGTCAGGCACAATATGGTCAAGGTACCCAGTACGACTAAATGTACTGTCAGGCACAATATGGTCAAGGTTCCCAGTACGACTAAATGTACTGTCAGGCACACATGGTCAAGGTACCCAGTACGACTAAATGTACTGTCAGGCACAATATGGTCAAGGTACCCAGTACGACTAAATGTACTGTCAGGCACAATATGGTCAAGGTACCAAGTACGACTAAATGTACTGTCAGGCACAATATGGTCAAGGTACCCAGTACGACTAAATGTACTGTCAGGCACAATATGGTCAAGGTACCCAGTAGGACTAAATGTACTGTCAGGCACAATATGGTCAAGGTACCCAGTACGACTAAATGTACTGTCAGGCACAATATGGTCAAGGTTCCCAGTACGACTAAATGTACTGTCAGGCACACATGGTCAAGGTACCCAGTACGACTAAATGTACTGTCAGGCACAATATGGTCAAGGTATCCAGTACGACTAAATGTACTGTCAGGCACAATATGGTCAAGGTACCCAGTACGACTAAATGTACTGTCAGGCACAATATGGTCAAGATACCCAGTACGACTAAATGTACTGTCAGGCACAATATGGTCAAGGTACCCAGTACGACTAAATGTACTGTCATGCACAATATGGTCAAGGTACCCAGTACGACTAAATGTACTGTCAGGCACAATATGGTCAAGGTATCCAGTACGACTAAATGTACTGTCAGGCACAATATGGTCAAGATACCCAGTACGACTAAATGTACTGTCAGGCACAATATTGTCAAGGTTACCAGTACTACTAAATGTAATGTCAGGCACACATGGTCAAGGTTCCCAGTACGACTAAATGTACTGTCAGGCACAATATGGTCAAGATACCCAGTACGACTAAATGTACTGCCTGGCACAATATGGTCATGGTACCCAGTACGACTAAATGTACTGTCAGGCACAATATGGTAAAGATACCCAGTACGACTAAATGTACTGTCAGGCACAATATGGTCAAGGTATCCAGTACGACTAAATGTACTGTCAGGCACAATATGGTCAAGGTATCCAGTACGACTAAATGTACTGTCAGGCAAATATGATCAAGGTACCCAGTACGACTAAATGTACTGTGAGGCACAATATGGTCAAGGTACCCAGTACGACTAAATGTACTGTCAGGCACACATGGTCAAGGTATCCAGTACGACTAAAAGTACTGTCAGGCACAATATGGTCAAGGTACCCAGTACGACTAAATGTACAGTCGGGCACAATATTGTCAAGGTATCCAGTACGACTAAAAGTACTGTCAGGCACAATATGGTCAAGGTATCCAGTACGACTAAATGTACTGTCAGGCACAATATGGTCAAGGTACCCAGTACTACTAAATGTACTGTCAGGCACAATATGGTCAAGGTACCCAGTACGACTAAATGTACTGTCAGGCACAATATGGTCAAGGTACCCAGTACGACTAAATGTACTGTCAGGCACAATATGGTCAAGGTACCCAGTACTACTAAATGAACTGTCAGGCACAATATGGTCAAGGTACCCAGTACGACTAAATGTACTGTCAGGCACAATATGGTCAAGGTACCCAGTACGACTAAATGTACTGTCAGGCACAATATGGTCAAGGTATCCAGTACGACTAAATGTAATGTCAGGCACACATGGTCAATCTACCCAGTACTTCTAAATGTACTGTCAGGCACAATATGGTCAAGGTACCCAGTACTACTAAATGTAATGTCAGGCAGACATGGTCAATCTACCCAGTACGACTAAATGTACTGTCAGGCACAATATGGTCACAATACCAAGTAAGACTAAATGTACTGTCAGGCACAATATGGTCAAGGTACCCAGTACTACTAAATGTACTGTCAGGCACAATATGGTCAAGGTACCCAGTACTACTAAATGTACTGTCAGGCACAATATGGTCAAGGCATCCAGTACGACTAAATGTACTGTCAGGCACAATATGGGCAAGGTACCCAGTACGACTAAATGTAATGTCAGGCACACATGGTCAATCTATGTACTGTCAGGCACAATATGGTCACAATACCAAGTAAGACTAAATGTACTGTCAGGCACAATATGGTCAAGGTTCCCAGTACGACTAAATGTACTGTCAGGCACAATATGGTCAAGGCATCCAGTACGACTAAATGTAATGTCAGGCACAATATGGTCAAGGTACCCAGTACGACTAAATGTAATGTCAGGCACACATGGTCAATCTACCCAGTACGACTAAATGTACTGTCAGGCACAATATGGTCACAATACCAAGTAAGACTTAATGTACTGTCAGGCACAATATGGTCAAGGTTCCCAGTACGACTAAATGTACTGTCAGGCACAATATGGTCAAGGCATCCAGTACGACTAAATGTACTGTCAGGCACAATATGGTCAAGGTATCCAGTACGACTAAATGTACTGTCAGGCACAATATGGTCAAGGCATCCAGTACGACTAAATGTACTGTCAGGCACAATATGGTCAAGGTACCCAGAAAGACTAAATGTAATGTCAGGCACACATGGTCAATCTACCCAGTACGACTAAATGTACTGTCAGGCACAATATGGTCACAATACCAAGTAAGACTAAATGTACTGTCAGGCACAATATGGTCAAGGTTCCCAGTACGACTAAATGTACTGTCAGGCACAATATGGTCAAGGCATCCAGTACGACTAAATGTACTGTCAGGCACAATATGGTCAAGGTATCCAGTACGACTAAATGTACTGTCAGGCACAATATGGTCAAGGTATCCAGTACGACTAAATGTACTGTCAGGCACAATATGGTCAAGGTATCCAGTACGACTACAAGTACTGTCAGGCACAATATGGTCAAGGTACCCAGTACGACTAAAAGTACTGTCAGGCACAATATGGTCAAGGTATCCAGTACGACTAAATGTACTGTCAGGCACAATATGGTCAAGGTATCCAGTACGACTAAATGTACTGTCAGGCACAATATGGTCAAGGCATCCAGTACGACTAAATGTACTGTCAGGCACAATATGGTCAAGGTACCCAGTACGACTAAAAGTACTGTCAGGCACAATATGGTCAAGGTACCCAGTAAGACTAAATGTACTGTCAGGCACAATATGGTCAAGGTACCCAGTACGACTAAAAGTACTGTCAGGCACAATATGGTCAAGATACCCAGTAAGACTAAATGTACTGCCAGGCACATATGGTCAAGGTATCCAGTACGACTAAATGTACTGTCAGGCACAATATGGTCAAGGTACCCAGTACGACTAAATGTACTGTCAGGCACAATATGGTCAAGGTATCCAGTACGACTAAATGTACTGTCAGGCACAATATGGTCATGGTACCCAGTACGACTAAATGTACTGTCAGGCACAATATGGTCAAGATACCCAGTACGACTAAATGTACTGTCAGGCACAATATGGTCAAGGTACCCAGCACGACTAAATGTACTGTCAGGCACAATATGGTCAAGGTACCCAGTACGACTAAATGTACTGTCAGGCACAATATGGTCAAGGTATACAGTACGACTAAATGTACTGTCAGGCACATACGGTCAAGGTACCCAGTGCGACTAAAAGTACGTCAGGGACCTATGGTCCATGTGCCCAGTAATGCATTGAACTGTGTATAAGGTTTCATAGTATTCGTTCTTGTAGTACAGAATACAAAATAATATGATTTGACACCAAAAAATGTATTAAAAAGAATTAAAATTTTATATTACATCTGCACATTTTATTTTAATTAATTAATCAACTAATTTGACACATATAATATCTCCTGTTAAACACTCATAAATAATGTTGTATACCATAAACATACCGATCCTTAGACCATAAATTATATAAATTATCAGTAAAATGTGAAATATTTGTACATGTGAGGTGTTTATTGAGCCGTGACACATGTCATTTTTGTAATTGATTAGTAAAGGTAGTCCCACCTAACATCTAATATCTCAGTGTATTGGGGATACACAAGGAACGTGGTAAATAGAGGAAGAGAAATTAGTGCATTTAAAAAAAATTCGTTAAATCAGGTAAATTTCGCACACTTTTTTTCAATATTTTGAAATTTTTTTTTTTACTAGAATACCGTGAAATATTATACGTGTTATTTTTTCTGTAAAAAGTAAGTAATTATATACATATAGTTTACGCGTACCTGCTGAAATATTTTGAATTGTTTAAGGTAAACTTAATATTAAGAATAATTTAACATCTTTATAACAAAGTATAATATTTCATTTTAATGTTTACTAATAAGGTTTGGAGACGGTAATAATTTGTCACACAAATAAACAAGGAAAACATGTAATGAATGTAAATTATTACAACTTAACCAATATTTTTTAAACGTTTTTTATATCAAAAACAAAAGGGTAAGCCATATTTTTTTAAGGAATTTAATATTATTGTTAGAAAAATTCTGACTTTTTGTAAATTTGTTCGTTAAGATGTGTGCAGCATTCAGAGTTGCTTGTTGTGCAAGCAAGCGTTTTATTTACGGTGATAGTTGTAAGTCAGTGTTTAAGTATTGAGACAATTGAAGGTGGCGCCATGATGGTTTCAAAACTGAAAATTTGTGCAATTTACCTGCATATCGTAAGATATATAATTGTGTTTATATCGGGTATTTTCATATTATTATAATTAATTCTTGTTTTTCAGAAAGAAGATAGCACACAATGGGAAATGGTATGTAACGATTGTTTTTATATGCATCAGTTAAGTTCATTTAGTTTATTTAATTATCATTATTATGTACAAGTAGACAGAAATCACGAATTGTGTTAAGAACATTTTGATCTGAACTATCACTTTTATATCCCAAGTAATATTGGCACTGCAATCCCTTATTCAATAAAAATGTCATTTCTCGTAAGATATAATTCAATTATGTCACAAAATTACGCCAGCCAATCGTAACACGTCCATTACTTGTGTAGGTAGTGACAAGACCGTCGGACACCATACATAACTTGTCATATAAGGAACGAATTATTGCGCAAAGTTGACTTTTACTGCATTTTTATGCAACGGCGATAGCCAGACAACCAATCATAAACAATTGTATACACACCACGTGACACACAACCATGTACAACTATCACGGTAAACAATACTAGTACATTAATATATATTAATTATTGGAGCCACATATCAGTTAATATATATGTACACTTATATTTATTTGAACGATAGAAACGAACACACAAACATGCATACAAATACCAAGAGGTGGAACCTCAAAACCACACATACGTGTGAGGTCGTTCTAACGAACATGTTAATCTGGACGAATTACACAGATGACAAATTTCACATGTTTTACTATTTAGGTCAGTTACGTGTAATTATTTTCATTACGTTTAGGGTCAACGTTTTACTGGTTATTTCCACTTTGTTTTGTATCAAATAGACTTGAATGAAAATATTTTTGTGAATGTCTAACACAAATAGCACTGTTAAACAAAATGTACTCTGGTCTGCGCGACGACTTTTGTTGGAATAGGGCTTCACGTCACATTTAATTTTTCAGCAATATCATAGCTTTCAGTTTTTATTAGGGAAGCCGAAGGACTCGGTGAAACCCACCGATCTGCGGTAGAAAAACAAAACTATTCCAGGTTGGAGTCGAACACACCCTGCCGCCAGTTAGCGAAGATCTTTAAGTTACAGTGTAAAATCTAAATCCTCTACCCAACGTTTAGATATTCCTGGCGAAGATTTGGGGTTTTCTTGGGTTCAACCGGCTTTCTGTCCCAAAAAAAAAATTGACGCAAGGATATATCTAAAAATTAATAAAAGAAATGTTTTAACACAGTTTGAAAAAAACACCAAAACAAAAAACAAAAAGAAAACCATACATGTCCCTAAACAATATAATCGGGACCATGGTGCTAATAAAGTGGCATTAAATACCAGCTACACAAGACCATATTATTTTCAGAAAATTCAAAGAAAGACCGGAGGTCTCAAGGTTTCGAGATAGAAGACATTATAGACAACGACAATGTTGAGGCTATTAATGACGTATCAGTATCGGAAGTTGAGAGGGGTAAAAAAAAAATGAAATACACCTACATTCTCAAAATTTGTCAAAAACCAAATTACCTGATAATGAAAAACTGATGATACTTAGCTATACATCATAACAACATTAAATTTCTTTCGTTCGCGTCTATAGTCACTATTTGTATCACTTATTTTATATAATACGGAATGGAACATGTCTAGACGTAGATAATGTAACAGACAAACAATGGAACATGTCTAGACGTAGATAATGTAACAGACAAACTTGTTTCTAATAAGTTAAAGAACAACAGTCTCGTCATAGTGTGCTTATTTGGAGCTGATACCAGAGATAAATGTCTGATATGAAATAACGTTATAAAAGGTACCGAGTCAGTTCGCCCCGAATATCGTTCGCACCCGATTCGTATAAATTATAATATAAATATTTTAGTGTCATTACGGCGCATGACCAGAATAAGATATACCATCAATGTAACTATGTAAGATATACATAAACTTAGGATCTCACCTTATTATCTAGAACTATGATTGTAACACACACACACACACACACACACGCGCGCGCGCGCGCGGGCGCGCGCGCGCACACCCTCGCACACACTAAAGCTATGTTACTAATAAAAGTTTAGAGAAACAAAACTACCAAAAAATTAATAAATAAAGAAAATAATTTCTCAAATTCTTGAAAAATCTATTTGTTGTTGCTTGATTCTGCTCTGTAGAAATTTTACTAGACAAGAGACATGTATTTTCCTCATTGTTTTACTAAAAGTAAATATATATATTTACAGTTCTGAGCGAAATTAAGTCAGAAGCTATAGTAACCCTTAAGACAGAACCTCCTGACCCTGACCCACGGGGAACCAGTGTAGGGGAGAAACCAGAAAACGGAAGTGTGGTAACAGAGCGAAACGAAAATCACCAATCAAATGATAAAATATTGGAGATAACGAATGAAAGAAACGACAATGAGAAGGATTCGTCAATTTCTGCAAACAATGATTCATCAAATCAAGTCCATAAAGAGAATTCTCACGGAACACTGAGCGATCCTATTACATCAACTGATTTGGATGTACAGGGGAAATCAAAAAGTAAAGAAAAGAAATCAAAGAAAGAAAAAGAATCAAAGAAAGAGAAAGAGTCAAAAAATAACAAAAAGCTTTCAAAGAAAGAAAGGAAGATGAGTAAGAAAGGGGACATACAAGGTGAAAAACAGGAACAAGACGAAAAAGTAAATAAAAGTGCAGAGAGTAATGATAGCTTCTGCCAGGACACGCAAGTTAATGATAGCCCCTGCCAGGACACGCTAATTAATGCTTCTACTTTATCTGCAGAGAAAGACACAGAAAAAGAATCAGACGAAAGAAAACAGACCGAAAAATCGGACGTCGCAGACGTCAAACAAATGGATGACACTATTACATGCACTGTCGGCAAAGCTGTCGCTACATCCGGGAAAGATTCAAAGAAAAATAAAAAGCTTTCACAGAAAGATAAAAAGTTAAGTAAGAAAGCGGATATACAAGCCGAAAAACAGGGCCACGATGAGAAAGTCAATAAAAGTATTACAAAAATCAATTACGTCCCATGCCAAGAAACAATAGCTTCACAAGATGTCACCGAAAAAGAATCAGAGGAAAGAAAACAGATCATTTCGGATGTACAAGCATTAGACAATATCGTTATCCCTGGCAAGGTTGATGCTGTCGCTTCATCCGGGACCATAAAAGATGATTCAACCAATCAAGACCATAGCGAAAATTTGAACGTACCTATTACAGCAACAGAAATTGATGTCGCAGGAAAATCAAAAAGTAAAGAAAAGAAGAAATCGAAGAAAGAAAAGGAATCTAAAAAAGAGAAAGAATCAAAGAATAATAAAAAGCTTTCAAAGAAAGAAAGAAAGTTAAGTAAGAAAAAGGACAAAGAAGGTGAACAACATGGACAAGAAGAAGAAGTTAATAAAAGTATTACAGAAATCAATTATGTCCCATGCCAGGACAGGCATCTTGTAGCTATACAAGATGTCACAGAAAACGAATCAGATGACAGAAAGCAGATCAATTCAGACGTACAACCATTAAACAATATAGTTACTGATGCTGTCGATGCATCCGGGAATCTAGACAGTAAAGAACACGAACAAAATAAAACTACACTGAATATTAGTGAATTAGCTAATACTAAACATGAAACCAATGACGTTTCTTTGACCATTTCTTCAGAACCAGAAGAGATTATTGAACAAAATGTAACCATTAACTCTAATGTTGCTGACGGAAACCCCGCCAAACTTAACTATTTACAAGAGGCTTTCGATATTATTGACGCTGCACAAAGTTCTATACCTGTTTCTGGCACAAAAGGACACGTTTCAAATTCAACTGAAAAATCTTTAAGTGAAAACATAGTTCCTTCGACGACAGATACACAAGATGAACCAAATTTCGAAACTTCGAAAACAACAAATGTACATGAAACTTGTACGACCGAAATAACTACAGCTAATGTAGACGCAATAATGGCGGACGAAAAACCTGATTCTTCTAACACCCTATCAGTGTTACCATCTAGCATAATGGAATCCGTTAACAATAACATTATCATTAACATCAACAATGAAAGACAATCTGTTAACAATCCAGTCGTCAATAGTAGTGTTGAAGATCAACCTACGACCGGGAACCCTGAAATACAAACCAATATACACACCTCCCCTGAAATCGCTAAACCCGCTGACATTGTCCATACAGACGGCAATGTCAAGAATGACAACGGTGCAAGTTTGAATGAAAAGGAAGAGACTGAGAGTCAAACAGACTCTGTTACATTTAACCAAAGTGAGAAAGAACAGAAAAAGAGCAAGGACAAAAAAAATGATAAAGATAATTCGAGTAAAAGTGTAAAAAAGAAGACAAGTGATGAAAAGGTACACGAAATAAAAGAGGAGAAACATGAATGTAATACAGTTCATACTTTGATAAGTAAATTTGAGGACAAAAAAACAAAACCTAAGAAAGAAAAACCTAAGTCCAAAAAGACGAAATCAAACGACGCAGAACCGGTAACCATGACTTTTGGTAACCAGGAGGGTTCAACAAAAATACCAGAAGAGCGGGAAACAATTCAAAAGAAATCTTCAAGTAAGAATGAAGATGAAAAGAAAACAAAAAAGAAAAAGAAAGAGAAGAAAGACAAGAAGAAGAAGAATTCATTGGAAGTTGAAGTTGTTTCGAGTCCTGAAATAGGTGAGTTCTAGGTTAGATCGGCTCATTATGGCTTGCTTTCCTGTGCAACGGTATAGCGATAATGCATACCAAGATATATAGCAATGGGGACAGAAACAAGGTACAAAACAATCGATACAGAAACAAATTACACACAATCGGGAAGAAACAAGATACATAATAATCGGGACAGAAACAAGATTCAAAACAGTCGGGACAGAAACAAGACAATAACAATCGGGACAGAAACAAGAAACATAACAATCTAGACAGAAAAAAGATACAAAACAATCGGAAGAAGAACAAGATAAAACAAGATACAAAATCAGGACAGAAACAAGATCCATAATAATCCGGACAGAAACAAGATATATAATCGAGACAAGAATAAAAACAAGATAGAAAACAATCGGAACAGAAACAAGAAACATAACAGTCTAGACAGAAAAAAGATACAAAACAATCGGAAGAAGAACAAGATAAAACAAGATACAAAATCAGGGAAGAAACAAGATCCATAACAATCGGGACAAAAACAAGATACATAACAATCGAGACAAAAACAAGAAACACAACAGTCTGAACAATGTAATTGGCTTCTCGGTTTTAGCTGTTTCCTAAAATTTCCTGCTTGTCCTCTCGATATAAAATTTATTACATTCTATATTTGATAACAATACTAAATTTAGAAAAACATATTTCACCAATACCTGTTCAAAATTATTCGGTCAGTCATTTGTTTTTGTTTATGTTTTTTTCACATTTTTATTTTACCACTAGATCGTAATGACATGTATCACGACTGTCCAAAGCCCTGAAGATAAAAAAATTATACCAAGCTGTCAGTTCACGGAATGTGTCGTATTACTTGACAGATTAAATCCTTGTATGACCATCGGCTATATTTAACATGTATGCGTATCAGGGTCACCATTTTTCTTGTCGATTATTGAAAATTCTACATGCAAGTTACTGCAGGGTATATACAGATAAATAAGATATTCCAGTTCAATATTAGCAAGATATATGTCGAGTTCATTTTCCGAATTCATTTTATAAGCTCAATAAAACAAATAAAATGCAGTCGATGACTGATATTAACTACGTTTATTAATCTCTATCTAGCCATCAAGTTGCAAGCACAGTCCATTCATATGAAACAAACCGAAAAGTCCCGCAGGACAGTCAGAAGATATATATATATATATATATAAGTTGCAGAAATTAATGTGTATCGTTCATTTTCAAAATGTTTAATGAATGTTGTTGCATCTTTACAATATTAAAGTGGTAATGAGATACATCATAACGCAATTCTGAGGGTGGCAAACTGAGGGTGGTATACTGAGGGCTCTATACTGAGGGTGGTATACTGAGGGCTCTATACTGAGAGTGGTATACTGAGGGCTCTATACTGAGGGTGGTATACTGAGGGCTCTATACTGAGAGTGGTATACTGAGGGCTCTATACTGAGGGTGGTATACTGAGGGCTCTATACTGAGGGTGGTATACTGAGGGTGGTATACTGAGGGTGGTATACTGAGGGTGGTATACTGAGGGTTCTATACTGAGGGTGGTATACTGAGGGTGGTATACTGAGGGTGGTATACTGAGGGCTCTATACTGAGGGTGGTATACTGAGGGTGGTATACTGAGGGTGGTATACTGAGGGTGGTATACTGAGGGTGGTATACTGAGGGTGGTATACTGAGGGCTCTATACTGAGGGTGGTATACTGAGAGTGGTATACTGAGGGCTCTATACTGAGGGTGGTATACTGAGGGCTCTATACTGAGGGTGGTATACTGAGGGTGGTATACTGAGGGTGGTATACTGAGGGCTCTATACTGAGGGTGGTATACTGAGGGCTCTATACTGAGGGTGGTATACTGAGGGTGGTATACTGAGGGTGGTATACTGAGGGTGGTATACTGAGGGTGGTATACTGAGGGTGGTATACTGAGGGCTCTATACTGAGGGTGGTATACTGAGGGTGGTATACTGAGGGCTCTATACTGAGGGTGGTATACTGAGGGCTCTATACTGAGGGTGGTATACTGAGGGCTCTATACTGAGGGTGGTATACTGAGGGTTCTATACTGAGGGTGGTATACTGAGGGTGGTATACTGAGGGTGGTATACTGAGGGTGGTATACTGAGGGCTCTATACTGAGGGTGGTATACTGAGGGTGGTATACTGAGGGTGGTATACTGAGGGCTCTATACTGAGGGTGGTATACTGAGGGCTCTATACTGAGGGTGGTATACTGAGGGTGGTATACTGAGGGTGGTATACTGAGGGTGGTATACTGAGGGCTCTATACTGAGGGTGGTATACTGAGGGTGGTATACTGAGGGTGGTATACTGAGGGCTCTATACTGAGGGTGGTATACTGAGGGCTCTATACTGAGGGTGGTATACTGAGGGTGGTATACTGAGGGTGGTATACTGAGGGCTCTATACTGAGGGTGGTATACTGAGGGTGGTATACTGAGGGTGGTATACTGAGGGTGGTATACTGAGGGTGGTATACTGAGGGTGGTATACTGAGGGCTCTATACTGAGGGTGGTATACTGAGGGCTCTATACTCAGGGTGGTATACTGAGGGTGGTATACTGAGGGTGGTATACTGAGGGTGGTATACTGAGGGTGGTATACTGAGGGTGGTATACTGAGGGTGGTATACTGAGGGCTCTTTACTAAGGGTGGTATACTGAGGGTGGTATACTGAGGGCTCTATACTGAGGGTGGTATACTGAGGGTGGTATACTGAGGGTGGTATACTGAGGGTGGTATACTGAGGGTTCTATACTGAGGGTGGTACACTGAGGGCTCTATACTGAGGGTGGCAAACTGAGGGCTCTATACTGAGGGTGGTATACTGAGGGCTCTATACTGAGGGTGGTATACTGAGGGCTCTATACTGAGGGTGGCAAACTGAGGGTGGTATACTGAGGGCTCTATACTGAGGGTGGTATACTGAGGGTGGTATACTGAGGGTGGTATACTGAGGGCTCTATACTGAGGGTGGTATACTGAGGGTGGTATACTGAGGGTGGTATACTGAGGGCTCTATACTGAGGGTGGTATACTGAAGGTGGTATACTGAGGGTTCTATACTGAGGGTGGTATACTGAGGGTGGTATACTGAGGGCTCTATACTGAGGGTGGTATACTGAGGGTGGTATACTGAGGGTGGTATACTGAGGGCTCTATACTGAGGGTGGTATACTGAAGGTGGTATACTGAGGGTTCTATACTGAGGGTGGTATACTGAGGGTGGTATACTGAGGGCTCTATACTGAGGGTGGTATACTGAAGGTGGTATACTGAGGGCTCTATACTGAGGGTGGTATACTGAGGGCTCTTTACTGAGGGTGGTATACTGAGGGTGGTATACTGAGGGTGGTATACTGAGGGCTCTATACTGAGGGTGGTATACTGAGGGTGGTATACTGAGGGCTCTTTACTGAGGGTGGTATACTGAGGGCTCTATACTGAGGGTGGTATACTGAGGGTTCTATACTGAGGGTGGTATACTGAGGGCTCTATACTGAGGGCTCTATACTGAAGGTGGTATACTGAGGGCTCTATACTGAGGGTGGTATACTGAGGGCTCTATACTGAGGGTGGTATACTGAGGGTGGTATACTGAGGGTGGTATACTGAGGGTGGTATACTGAGGGTGGTATACTGAGGGTGGTATACTGAGGGCTCTATACTGAGGGTGGTATACTGAGGGTGGTATACTGAGGGTGGTATACTGAGGGTTCTATACTGAGGGTGGTATACTGAGGGCTCTATACTGAGGGTGGTATACTGAGGGTGGTATACTGAGGGTGGTATACTGAGGGCTCTATACTGAGGGTGGTATACTGAGGGTTCTATACTGAGGGTGGTATACTGAGGGCTCTATACTGAGGGTGGTATACTGAGGGTGGTATACTGAGGGTGGTATACTGAGGGCTCTATACTGAGGGTGGTATACTGAGGGTGGTATACTGAGGGTGGTATACTGAGGGTGGTATACTGAGGGTGGTATACTGAGGGCTCTATACTGAGGGCTCTATACTGAAGGTGGTATACTGAGGGCTCTATACTGAGGGTGGTATACTGAGGGCTCTATACTGAGGGTGGTATACTGAGGGTGGTATACTGAGGGTGGTATACTGAGGGTGGTATACTGAGGGTGGTATACTGAGGGCTCTATACTGAAGGTGGTATACTGAGGGCTCTATACTGAGGGTGGTATACTGAGGGTGGTATACTGAGGGCTCTATACTGAGGGCTCTATACTGAAGGTGGTATACTGAGGGCTCTATACTGAGGGTGGTATACTGAGGGCTCTATACTGAGGGTGGTATACTGAGGGTGGTATACTGAGGGTTCTATACTGAGGGCTCTATACTGAGGGTGGTATACTGAGGGTGGTATACTGAGGGCTCTATACTAAGGGTGGTATACTGAGGGTGGTATACTGAGGGTGGTATACTGAGGGTGGTATACTGAGGGTGGTATACTGAGGGCTCTATACTGAGGGTGGTATACTGAGGGCTCTATACTGAGGGCTCTATACTGAGGGTGGTATACTGAGGGTGGTATACTGAAGGTGGTATACTGAGGGTGGTATACTGAGGGCTCTATACTGAAGGTGGTATACTGAGGGGGGTATACTGAGGGCTCTATACTGAGGGTGGTATACTGAGGGTGGTATACTGAGGGCTCTATACTGAGGGTGGTATACTGAGGGCTCTATACTGAGGGTGGTATACTGAGGGTGGTATACTGAAGGTGGTATACTGAGGGTGGTATACTGAGGGCTCTATACTGAGGGTGGTATACTGAGGGCTCTATACTGAGGGTGGTATACTGAGGGTGGTATACTGAGGGTGGTATACTGAGGGTGGTATACTGAGGGTGGTATACTGAGGGTGGTATACTGAGGGTGGTATACTGAGGGCTCTATACTGAGGGTGGTATACTGAGGGTGGTATACTGAGGGTGGTATACTGAGGGTGGTATACTGAGGGTGGTATACTGAGGGCTCTATACTGAGGGTGGTATACTGAGGGTGGTATACTGAGGGTGGTATACTGAGGGTGGTATACTGAGGGTGGTATACTGAGGGTGGTATACTGAGGGCTCTATACTGAGGGTGGTATACTGAGGGTGGTATACTGAGGGCTCTATACTGAGGGTGGTATACTGAGGGTGGTATACTGAGGGTGGTATACTGAAGGTGGTATACTGAGGGTGGTATACTGAGGGCTCTATACTGAGGGTGGTATACTGAGGGCTCTATACTGAGGGTGGTATACTGAGGGTGGTATACTGAGGGTGGTATACTGAGGGCTCTATACTGAGGGTTCTATACTGAGGGTGGTATACTGAGGGCTCTATACTGAGGGTTCTATACTGAGGGTGGTATACTGAGGGTGGTATACTGAGGGTGGTATACTGAGGGTGGTATACTGAGGGTGGTATACTGAGGGCTCTATACTGAGGGTGGTATACTGAGGGTGGTATACTGAGGGCTCTATACTGAGGGTGGTATACTGAGGGCTCTTTACTGAAGGTGGTATACTGAGGGCTCTATACTGAGGGTGGTATACTGAGGGCTCTTTACTGAAGGTGGTATACTGAGGGCTCTATACTGAGGGTTCTATACTGAGGGTGGTATACTGAGGGCTCTATACTGAGGGTGGTATACTGAGGGCTCTATACTGAGGGCTCAATACTGAGGGTGGTATACTGAGGGTGGTATACTGAGGGTGGTATACTGAGGGCTCTATACTGAGGGCTCTATACTGAGGGTGGTATACTGAGGGTGGTATACTGAGGGTGGTATACTGAGGGTGGTATACTGAGGGTGGTATACTGAGGGCTCTATACTGAGGGTTCTATACTGAGGGTGGTATACTGAGGGCTCTATACTGAGGGTGGTATACTGAGGGCTCTATACTGAGGGTGGTATACTGAGGGCTCTTTACTGAAGGTGGTATACTGAGGGCTCTATACTGAGGGTGGTATACTGAGGGCTCTTTACTGAAGGTGGTATACTGAGGGCTCTATACTGAAGGTGGTATACTGAGGGTGGTATACTGAGGGCTCTATACTGAGGGTGGTATACTGAGGGCTCTATACTGAAGGTGGTATACTGAGGGTTCTATACTGAAGGTGGTATACTGAGGGTTCTATACTGAAGGTGGTATACTGAGGGCTCTATACTGAAGGTGGTATACTGAGGGTTCTATACTGAGGGTGGTATACTGAGGGTTCTATACTGAGGTGGTATACTGAGGGCTCTATACTGAGGGCTCTATACTGAGGGTGGTATACTGAGGGTGGTATACTGAAGGTGGTATACTGAGGGTGGTATACTGAAGGTGGTATACTGAGGGTGGTATACTGAGGGTGGTATACTGAGGGCTCTATACTGAGGGTGGTATACTGAGGGTGGTATACTGAGGGCTCTATACTGAGGGTGGTATACTGAGGGCTCTATACTGAGGGTGGTATACTGAGGGCTCTATACTGAGGGTGGTATACTGAGGGTGGTATACTGAGGGTGGTATACTGAGGGTGGTATACTGAGGGTGGTATACTGAGGGCTCTATACTGAAGGTGGTATACTGAGGGCTCTATACTGAGGGTGGTATACTGAGGGTGGTATACTGAGGGTGGTATACTGAGGGTGGTATACTGAGGGTGGTATACTGAGGGTGGTATACTGAGGGCTCTATACTGAGGGTGGTATACTGAGGGCTCTATACTGAGGGTGGTATACTGAGGGCTCTATACTGAGGGTGGTATACTGAGGGCTCTATACTGAGGGTGGTATACTGAGGGTGGTATACTGAGGGCTCTATACTGAGGGTGGTATACTGAGGGCTCTATACTGAAGGTGGTATACTGAGGGTGGTATACTGAAGGTGGTATACTGAGGGTGGTATACTGAGGGCTCTATACTGAGGGTGGTATACTGAGGGTGGTATACTGAGGGCTCTATACTGAGGGTGGTATACTGAGGGCTCTATACTGAGGGTGGTATACTGAGGGCTCTATACTGAGGGTGGTATACTGCGGGTGGTATACTGAGGGCTCTATACTGAGGGTGGTATACTGAGGGTTCTATACTGAGGGTGGTATACTGAGGGCTCTATACTGAGGGTGGTATACTGAGGGCTCTATACTGAGGGTGGTATACTGCGGGTGGTATACTGAGGGCTCTATACTGAGGGTGGTATACTGAGGGTTCTATACTGAGGGTGGTATACTGAGGGCTCTATACTGAGGGTGGTATACTGAGGGTGGTATACTGAGGGCTCTATACTGAGGGTGGTATAATGAGGGTGGTATACTGAGGGTGGTATACTGAGGGCTCTATACTGAGGATGGTATACTGAGGGTGGTATACTGAGGGTGGTATACTGAGGGTGGTATACTGAGGGCTCTATACTGAGGGTGGTATACTGAGGGTGGTATACTGAGGGCTCTATACTGAGGGTGGTATACTGAGGGTGGTATACTGAGGGCTCTTTACTGAGGGTGGTATACTGAGGGTTCTATACTGAGGGTGGTATACTGAGGGCTCTATACTGAGGGTGGTATACTGAGGGTGGTATACTGAGGGCTCTATACTGAGGGTGGTATAATGAGGGTGGTATACTGAGGGTGGTATACTGAGGGCTCTATACTGAGGGTGGTATACTGAGGGTGGTATACTGAGGGTGGTATACTGAGGGTGGTATACTGAGGGCTCTATACTGAGGGTGGTATACTGAGGGTGGTATACTGAGGGCTCTATACTGAGGGTGGTATACTGAGGGTGGTATACTGAGGGCTCTTTACTGAGGGTGGTATACTGAGGGCTCTATACTGAGGGTGGTATACTGAGGGTGGTATACTGAGGGCTCTTTACTGAGGGTGGTATACTGAGGGCTCTATACTGAGGGTGGTATACTGAGGGCTCTTTACTGAGGGTGGTATACTGAGGGTGGTATACTGAGGGTGGTATACTGAGGGTGGTATACTGAGGGCTCTTTACTAAGGGTGGTATACTGAGGGTGGTATACTGAGGGCTCTATACTGAGGGTGGTATACTGAGGGTGGTATACTGAGGGTGGTATACTGAGGGTGGTATACTGAGGGTGGTATACTGAGGGCTCTTTACTGAGGGTGGTATACTGAGGGTGGTATACTGAGGGTGGTATACTGAGGGTGGTATACTGAGGGTGGTATACTGAGGGCTCTATACTGAGGGTGGTATACTGAGGGTGGTATACTGAGGGTGGTATACTGAGGGCTCTATACTGAGGGTGGTATACTGAGGGTGGTATACTGAGGGCTCTTTACTGAGGGTGGTATACTGAGGGTTCTATACTGAGGGTGGTATACTGAGGGTGGTATACTGAGGGCTCTATACTGAGGGTGGTATACTGAGGGTGGTATACTGAGGGCTCTATACTGAGGGTGGTATACTGAGGGTGGTATACTGAGGGCTCTTTACTGAGGGTGGTATACTGAGGGCTCTATACTGAGGGTGGTATACTGAGGGTGGTATACTGAGGGTGGTATACTGAGGGTGGTATACTGAGGGCTCTATACTGAGGGTGGTATACTGAGGGTGGTATACTGAGGGCTCTATACTGAGGGTGGTATACTGAGGGTGGTATACTGAGGGCTCTTTACTGAGGGTGGTATACTGAGGGCTCTATACTGAGGGTGGTATACTGAGGGTGGTATACTGAGGGTGGTATACTGAGGGTGGTATACTGAAGGTGGTATACTGAGGGTTCTATACTGAGGGTGGTATACTGAGGGTGGTATACTGAGGGCTCTATACTGAGGGCTCTATACTGAAGGTGGTATACTGAGGGCTCTATACTGAGGGTGGTATACTGAGGGCTCTATACTGAGGGTGGTATACTGAGGGTGGTATACTGAGGGTGGTATACTGAGGATGGTATACTGAGGGCTCTATACTGAGGGTGGCAAACTGAGGGTGGTATACTGAGGGCTCTATACTGAGGGTGGTATACTGAGGGTGGTATACTGAGGGTGGTATACTGAGGGTGGTATACTGAGGGTGGTATACTGAGGGCTCTATACTGAAGGTGGTATACTGAGGGTGGTATACTGAGGGTGGTATACTGAGGGTGGCAAACTGAGGGTGGTATACTGAGGGCTCTATACTGAGGGTGGTATACTGAGGGCTCTATACTGAGGGTGGTATACTGAGGGTGGTATACTGAGGGTGGTATACTGAGGGCTCTATACTGAAGGTGGTATACTGAGGGTGGTATACTGAGGGTGGTATACTGAGGGTGGCAAACTGAGGGTGGTATACTGAGGGCTCTATACTGAGGGTGGTATACTGAGGGCTCTATACTGAGGGTGGTATACTGAGGGTGGTATACTGAGGGTGGTATACTGAGGGTGGTATACTGAGGGTGGTATACTGAGGGCTCTATACTGAGGGTGGTATACTGAGGGCTCTATACTGAGGGTGGTATACTGAGGGTGGTATACTGAGGGTGGTATACTGAGGGTGGTATACTGAGGGTGGTATACTGAGGGTTCTATACTGAGGGTGGTATACTGAGGGTGGTATACTGAGGGCTCTATACTGAGGGTGGTATACTGAGGGTGGTATACTGAGGGTGGTATACTGAGGGTGGTATACTGAGGGTGGTATACTGAGGGCTCTATACTGAGGGTGGTATACTGAGGGTTCTATACTGAGGGTGGTATACTGAGGGCTCTATACTGAAGGTGGTATACTGAGGGTGGTATACTGAGGGTGGTATACTGAGGGTGGTATACTGAGGGCTCTATACTGAGGGTGGTATACTGAGGGCTCTATACTGAGGGTGGTATACTGAGGGTGGTATACTGAGGGTGGTATACTGAGGGTGGTATACTGAGGGTGGTATACTGAGGGTTCTATACTGAGGGTGGTATACTGAGGGTGGTATACTGAGGGCTCTATACTGAGGGTGGTATACTGAGGGCTCTATACTGAGGGTGGTATACTGAGGGCTCTATACTGAGGGTGGTATACTGAGGGTGGTATACTGAGGGTGGTATACTGAGGGTTCTATACTGAGGGTGGTATACTGAGGGTGGTATACTGAGGGTGGTATACTGAGGGTGGTATACTGAGGGTGGTATACTGAGGGCTCAATACTGAGGGTGGTATACTGAGGGTGGTATACTGAGGGCTCTATACTGAGGGTGGTATACTGAGGGCTCTATACTGAGGGCTCTATACTGAGGGTGGTATACTGAGGGTGGTATACTGAGGGTGGTATACTGAGGGCTCAATGCTAGGGGTAATATACTGAGGGTGATATTTTGAGGGTTCTATACGGAGGGAGTACACTGAGGATTCTATACTGAGTGTGGTATGCTGAGGGTTTTATATTGTGGTGGTTGTATATTGAGGTGTTGAGGGTATAAGCAGAGTTCTATGATAAAGGGTCTTTATTGATGGTTTTATACTGAGTGTTTTGTATTGAGGGTGGTATACTAAGGGTTCTTTAATTAGGGTGCTATTCTTAGGGTTCTATACTGAGGATGGTACACTGAGGGTTCTATAATTAGGGTGCTATTCTGAGGGTTATATACTGAGGATGGTACACTGAGGGTTCTATAATTAGGGTGCTATTCTGATGGTTATATACTGAGGATGGTACACTGAGGGTTCTAAAATTAGGATGCTTTTCTGAGGGTTCTATACTGAATGTGGTAATGGAGTACCGTAAAAGATCATTCAAGATAATTTATTGACAATATTACAAAATTTTAAAACATTTCTATTAAATGACAATGACTATATATCTTGAGCATTTGATAATAACTACATCCAAGTATAATGTCCTCAGTTAAATCGAAGACAACATGTAACATACATATATATAAATAAAACTTGACATAGTATGCTCTAGATATACGTAAACGGTAGATTTGGTTTGCAAATTACTGCATTAATCTGGTATTGCGTATTACCAAAATACATTTATTATACATTTGTGGTCTGTGTAAAATATGTGATTTTTTTTCTTTAGGTATATTTGATGACGTACCAGTGGAGATTGAGGTCAATGACGTCGATGAAGTTTCATTGTCTTCTCTTTCTTCAGGTATACAAAGAAAGATAACTCTAACAACACAACCAAATAGACAGTACTACAGTTTATCTCATTTTTTTCATCTAAGATAAACAATAAATGTTAGCTGTGAATTCGAAAGGAAAATGAAAATAATTTGTTCCAATGCTGTTCACAGAATGTTCATGTGTTTCTGTCACAAAATGTTCGTGTGGCTCTGTCACAGAATGTTCGTCTGGTTCTGTCACAGAATGTTCGTCTGGTTCTGTCACAGAATGTTCGTCTGGCTCTGTCACAGAATGTTCGTCTGGCTCTGTCGGTATTAAATACATGCATATTTCCTTACGTGTTCACTATTTATGTTGTGTCGCTTGTTAGACTGGCATATTTTGTATTTAATTACTTTAGATTATTGCTTTTAGTTTACGAGTACGGCAGGATTGCAAGCTTTTCTATTATTTTAGAATGATGAATTGTCTTTTACTTTCATTTGAACATTACCTATGTATTTTCTATATTAATAAAATTTTCTATAAAATTTAACTCAAATAAATGGCTATTTCAGATGAAAAATATACGACAAAACCTAAAAATGAAGAGGTACATGTAGATCTAAAACTTACTAAAGACCCCAATCCACAAGAGAACAAAGCTGCTGATCTAGAGCTCACTAAAGACCCCAATCAACAAGAGAACAAAACTACTGATCTAGAGCTCACTAAAGATCTTAATCCACAAGAGAACAAAGCTGCTGATCTAGAACTCATTAAAGACCTTAATCCACAAGGGAACACAGCGT
The DNA here is from genome assembly GCA_944474755.1 of Limnoperna fortunei. Lineage (NCBI taxonomy): Eukaryota > Metazoa > Mollusca > Bivalvia > Mytilida > Modiolidae > Limnoperna > Limnoperna fortunei. The sequence continues at coordinate 86,421,150 of OX104118.1, forward strand.
CCGATCTAGAACTCACTAAAGACCTTAATCCACAAGATAACACAGCTGCAGAACTAAAGCTGACTATAGACCTTAATCCACAAGAGAACAAATATGACGCCACACCTGTTAATCCGAATTTACTGACTGTTAGTACTAACGATGGTTCAAGTCGACCTAACAGCGAAGAATACGTTACATTGTTCGTAAACAAAGTTGAAGTCGAGAAAAACAAAGATGATACTGAACATATTTGTTTGAACGATGACGAGAAAAATGCAAATGATACCGACACTTCAGTTGGTATTAATACTCTAACGGCGCATGTGCAATCCAATTCTGTGAATCACTCAAAAGACATTACAGCGAGTGACACTAATATCAATATAGAATGTAATGTTACAAATTCGCAAGAAATAACTCCCCTTGAGGATAACGAAAAATCGTCACCAAAGAAAAAGTCTAAGAAGGAATCAAAAAAGAAGGAAAAATTCCGTAAATTACTAAATCGACACAGTTCTGATGTATCCGTCGGCGGGAAAGATAATTTTACTGAACATGTGTCGTTTGATACAGACCCAAAAGAAGAGCCGAGTAAAGAACGAAGGAGATCGTTTTCAGAATTCCTTCGACCAGTATTTGGGAATATATTTTCTAAGAAAAACCCCTCCTCCTCGCCAAAAAAGCAGGGTAAATCAGAAGGTGTGTATAATGTTGTTTTATTTCATTCAATAAATTAGTCCATTTGTCTTTTACACTTGAATTAGTTCCTATACTGTTTGTATTATTACAATACTAAGAAGACTGAAAACTCAGAGTCATTAAAGACTTAAAACGGATAATTAATGTTAAGAAAAGAGGAACAAGAAATACTTTACTTGTCAGAGAATCTAGCTTCATCTATATTTTTTTTAGAAATCAGTATTGCTTTAATATGTTAAAAATAGCGTTCCAATGATTTTTTATATCGTTGTCTGTTTTTTTTTATTTGCAGTTTTAACAACAGACAAAGAAGAACCGGCAATATCCAAAGCCAATCAGAGTTCGGATAAATAAAACATACAGAGACCTAACTTCCTGTTGGAAAAATATATAAATAACATCAGACGACGTTACAGTACATCTACCTACCTTAGAAATTTTTATTTTGTATTTATTGATAAATAAGCTCAGGTTACCGTATTTATAGTATGCTATATACATATGTAAAGATGTACTTTGATTCGTTTACTGTAAATAAACCTACATAAAGGCATAATCATAATGGAATATTAATTAATTCTATTTTAAGCCTTGATATAAGTTGTGTACAACATAAAAGTTCATAAATACTTAAGTATGTATAGTTTACGTCTGCCAATTTCTGAGTTGTCAATTTTTTTATATCTCCCGATGAGCCAGTCACGTGGAGACGTACATGTTATTAAACACATAAATGTTTATATCTGTCACGTGTTTGTCTTGTTTGTTTCAGGCCTTGTTAGCAAGTGTTCAGCTTTAGAAATCTTTAGAATTGTCTTCCATGTCAGTGCCATATCTCTCTAATAATTATCCACGTTCAGAGAAACCCAACTTCCAAAAATAGCAATTGCATTCCGGTTTATAGGTCATGAAGTGTGACATACAATCTCCTAAAGTCTTAGAAATGCAAATTAAGAATCCAAATATAATCACCTTTTTATTCTTCCATGAGAACTCTTTATGTACATGTACAGAGGAATGTAAACAAAATTACAACGGGTAGGAATGGCACCATTACAGCAAGCTATGGTTTTAAGGCTGTACAGAGATTGTTTATTGTTATATGTGTACCGATATTAAATTAATATTACTTGACTTGAACATGATAAGCATTAAGAAGTTTTATCTAACAGAATAGCTTGAGGAAAGCCTAACAAGCGTTAAAGGCATATTGTCTACGAAAAGCGTAATTTTTTTGTCAAGTGTTTTGTACCAGAATTATATTACATTATATGAAAAATGATGATAGAAAACTTGTTTTCCGTAAACAAATTAGTGTATCAGTGAATTTTGAAGAAAAACATTGACTGACCTCCAGTGGAATCTCATTAATTATGCACTGACCTCGATTCGTAAGGATGAAGTTTAAGTTATTTTTAGAACATAAACATAAACAATCATGTACATCGTAATTGCATTCGTTTAGCGCAATCGTGGGATTCTTATCAAAAAACACAAATGTTGATTGTTTGAAGTGAAATATTGCTTGTCTCATTACAAAAAATATATAAAACATATTGACACACGAAAAATGATAAAATATCATAGAGGAAATTTTAGCCATTTCGGCGTGTGAAAAGCATTCTTTAGATGCGCAAGCTCAGTGTGAGTTCAAACTGCAGGTCATATGAATAAGGGCGGGTTTACATCGAATTATTGTACTCCTTGACAATAATTCATAAGACGTATTTTATTGCTTATAATTGCTATAAAACACGATAAAACTGACTTTTTTCACATAAATCTGAATAAAAATAATCATTTATTTATTCAAACATGTTTCACAAGTTGTTTAAAAATTATGTGAAAATCGTAGACAATATGCCTTTAAGTGTTGACTAACACATCAGTTACCGGGAATATATATAATTTTTGTAGTTAGTTGTGGTGAGAGTTGTATGAGTTAAAACACTTCCTTCTTGATTTGTTAAGGGCTTGCTACTCGTGTCATATTCAGCTATTACGCAAAAGATAATTGTCGTCTCGAAATGCGCAGGCTCTAGGGTAAATGATTTTTTTATCAGTTAGATATACACATTTTTCCATGTTGGGTTACTTTTCATACCTAACCAGTCAAGCTACCATTATTTTAATTTTTGTAGTGTCTATATTTATATAATACATACAGTCATGCCACGTTTCATGAAAATAAAACATATTTTTTATTTCATCAAAATCAAGTTTGTGTTCTTTATTTAACAGTGTAACCGCTCTGTTGACAAGTTGCTATTGTTACCTATTTCATGTACGTCAATTGCGTAGCATCGCTTTTGATATTGGTACGGCGGAATGCTAATTACGTGATCCTATCCACCTCGCAGAGGTGGTTTTACGGCAGGGGGTTCTGGGGCCACCATTTATCTGGGGGTAAATGGTGCAAAATCCTGCATTCTGGCGATTTCCTAGCACTTAATCTCAGGTCTTAAAAGATGGGTTTCGCGAGCAATATTGTATTTTTTTTTTAGTTCTGAAAATTATTGGTACGGCGGAAGCCGTACCTGCCGTACCGGCTGCTACGCCTGTGTTCGTTCATCACGATGAAGTTTTTGTTGTATCTAACTTGTCATGGGTTTTTTCAAGAGCGTTGACTTATTCTGGAAATAAATCCAATTAAGGATGTTCGCTGGTCATGTTGAAAATAACAAGGTATCTAAATTTATATATTTGATAAATAGACCATAGTTAAAGGTATACAAAATAAGCTTAAATAATTCATAGGTTGCTGAACTCTTTTTCGAGATAATAAGCATCCAAAATTTGGCGGGAAAAAGCTTTCTCTGACTTTTTCATAGGTTTGGCATTGGACATGTTTTAGTGTAAAAACCTATGAAAAAAATAACACGAAATTTATAAAACTTTGTAAATTAGCTTTAACTGACCCAATAAACCCTATTATAAAAAGAAAATAGGGGGTTGCTGGGCAAAAAAATTATCCCTATTTTAATGGTAAAATCTAGAGGATTCTGAAAATCTGACAGAAATCTCAAAAATTGACCAGCGATCATCCTTAAACCGCGTTATTGACGACATGTCTGAAGCGTAGAAATTAGCCTGAGTTTCAGATGAAGAAAAATTACTTGATAATATATGTAGAACTAAAAATATTGAATTAAAAAAAAACGAACAATGAATTAAGCATTAGTAAATTTGACCAGTACCGCAAGTTCGCTTGGAAAAAAAGTCAAGGATAAGTTCTTATTACCAAAACCTCAGGGAGGGGGAGGGGATATATATAGTGAGTACACGGAGTAAACATGTGTAACTGTTTTTTCTACTTGAATAGGGTTATCAGAGTTATGGGAATTATTCTAGAAAAATGAGTCGTCAGACTTGTAACAACATATTTCTTGAACAAAAATTCAGCCCTTAAATATATCTCCCTTGAAGTCACTACTATTAATGACGTCACGTAACGTTACTTAGGTGTATAGACACTAGGTGGCGTTTAATATTACGACGTCGAACTTGTAAAGCATTTTGTTTGATGGTAAGAATATTAAAATCAAACTATACAGCATTGGAAATTTAAAAAAAAACTATTTACACTAAATTTGTTATCAGTAAGCATTATACATTACACATAACGGGCAAAATATACCAGTGACAGATTTGTTGATAGTCGATTAATGGGAAATAACTCTCATGTCTCCTATACATTATAGTGCGTCTATTTATAAAACTAAAAACTAATATTCTGATAGCTTCCGAGTTCATGTTCGATGCCTCACATTAAGAAATATAGCAAAGAAATTCGACCGAACAACAAGAGCCAAAAGTCAAGGGTCAGACAAATCCGGATATATCTTTATTCAATAAAGCATATATAATTGTACCCCAAAGGGTTGAAAGCATACAAATAAACAATTACAAATAAGTGATAAGTACATGTATGTAAATAATAATAACTATATATGAAAGATAAAAGTATTGTCAGTGTTGGTCAAACTTATTTAGAGAAAAACAAAAAGAGGTAACCCGAACCCCATACAAACCATGGGTGCACTCCGGTGCTCCGGACGAGTAAGCAGTGTCTGCCTCTAATAAGACACCCTTCGAGTTACTCATTGTCATGTCTACCTGTGTGACTGTAGAGAGCACGTGTACTATGAAGCTTGGGGTGCAATTTACAATGCTCACAGTCTTAGTTGCTTACAAAGCGCACTGAACATACTTAGTGTGAGTTATGAACATATAACGTATAGAATTGATATTAAAACTACCCGATCATGCGAGAAGGAATTTAAAGTCTAATTATAGACTTTGCCATTTGTTGTTAGTTTGAGATCGATCACGTTAAGGTTTGACATCGTATTTAACTATCGTGATTTAACGAGTAAATCTCACTTGCAGAAATCATTCCTTCAGTTATGTGGATATTTTTTCGATACATACTCTGCTGAAGTCAATAGTCATGGGTATGTCGAAGAGTATTCCAATGGTAAAACAGCCCAGGGATAAAATCGTCATTGTCACAGGTGCAAATACAGGTAAGACATTGAACTATGTACACTTTGTTGTATTAGACCTAGCCATCCAATAATAATTTTAGCATTCTCCTTATCACAGAGTGGTCCAAAATATGAATGTGTGTTCACTTGTAAATACCCCCAAAAGATCCCTTTTTGACTTGAACAGTTAAATTCAGTTGTCTTTTAATTTTCGCCAAACGAAGATTTATAAATATTCAACTAAATAAAAACAACAAAAATCATATATCTATTGATTGGTCAGTTTATAATTCCAGGGGCAATATTTAGCTGTACTCAGGACATTAACTTTGAACACTACAGTTTTATCTTAATATAGCATGTAATATTCGAATAACGGATAATTGCACTTCATATAGTAATTGCAAAAATGGGAAAGACTTCCATTTGAATCCCCACTAAAAATGCATTATTTCGAACGTAAATAACAGAATTTGGCACTGGGTGGCAGCCACTGGTAAACCCCACAGTGGACACAGTCATGCATTGCCAATAGGGCAAGTGCGAGCCGTGTGAACTCCGTGTATCTTGTGATAGTCTAATGCATTGCGTATTTTATTGGGGGTTCAATTGGAAGTCTTACCAAAAATGAACCTTCAACCTTCTATTATAAAAAGGTTAATTATCATTACAGATTATTAGAGGATTTGGACTATGGGTCATATATTCGTGTTGTACCAGAAACTATCAGTGTTAGACAATTATTATATTTTAGGTACACATGTTCTGTACATGAACTGGTTTATACTGGTGACTTACACTATTACGGATCATTGACTACTTTTCATCTTCTAGCAGTCTCAGTTCTTAACAAAATCCAAATATTGATCTGTGATGATATAGCGTTTTAGTATAAAAAATATAATATGTATTACTCTTAAGAAAACCAAATTCATTCTTTGATTTAAATTGTTGTTTGTTCTGAGGTTGCTATAAGGATATACACCAATGTCTTTACTTCTGAGGTAGTTATAAGGTATACACCAATGTCTTAACTTCTAGGGTAGTTATAAGGTATACACAAGTGTCTTTACTTCTGAGGTAGTTATAAGGGTATACACCAATGTCTTTACTTCTGAGGTAGTTATAAGGTATACACAAGTGTCTTTACTTCTGAGGTAGTTATAAGGGTATACACCAATGTCTTTACTTCTGAAGTAGTTATAAGCTATAAACAAGTGTCTTTACTTCTGATGTAGTTATAAGGTTTGGTGTTCCGAGGTAGTTATAAGGGTATACACCAGTGTCTTTACTTCTGAGGTAGTTATAAGGGTATACACCAATGTCTTCACTTCTGAGGTAGTTATAAGGTATACACCAATGTTTTGTGTGATCTGAGGTAGTTATAAGGTATACACCAATGTTTTGTGTGATCTGAGGTAGTTATAAGGTATACACCAATGTTTTGTGTGATCTGAGGTAGTTATAAGAGATACACCAATGTCTTCACTTCTGAGGTAGTTATAAGAGATACACCAATGTCGTTGGAAGTTTTGAAGTAGTTATAATGGATACACCAATGTCTTTAATTCTGAGGTAGTTATAAGAAATACACTAATGTCTTTACCTCTGTTACAAATCATTTATAACTGTTAGTAACAGGTAATAAATCTGTTGAAAGGACCACCTTTATGAAAGAACTGTCGCCTTTTAACATAACCCTATTTACTCATACACCTGTTAACATTTATATAAAACAGTAAACGCATTCAGATGAAAAGGTAATAAAGAGTTCTTTAACACCACTAATGACTTAAGGTCACCTGAAATAATGCTAAAAAAACACCGATAATCTAATACCTGTTTACAGATTAGTTTAATCGTTTTGTATGTAACATATCGAATCAAATTCTATTATCAAATTTAAAAAAATGTACATGTACATGATGTATTTTTGACTGCGGTTTTACTATTTTATGTTTATCTCATCTATTCGGAAGTAGTTTAAGTAAAATTAAAATCTGCATCAAGGTTAAAAAGGAGACCTTGTAACAAGTATTCTCAGTCCTTCACAATACATCCTGGTCTTCACGATAAAACCCATCTAAGGTCGGAGATTAAGTCAGATATACTGTCTTGTATGGTGTATGTACCACTGAATACATTCTCGTTGTTTAAAGCTATGAACCAGAAAATTAATTAAAATTAAAATCTGCCCACTGTTTACTTGTCTCTATTGATTGTATATAAATTGTTCTGTCTTGTATAAGTACAAGTCAATACTAATGTTTGATGTCGATATTTGTCATAATGCATGAAGACTTTAACGGGCATATCAATCAATACACAATTGAGTATTTTATTTAAAAAAAGACTTTAAATATTATGTATGTCGTCTTTGTGAACGTACATATGACAATCAATATTTGACAACGCAGTATTATACCATAAGTAGCGCAAAAATTCTCAACATGTATTGTTAGCGACGTGCAGTTCTTCAGACACAGTTACTGACCAAAATGAGCATTATGTCGTACGGGGTTTCGTCTTGTCAACAATCAAAACATAAACAAATATACTGATCTAACTCGTGTTTAAATGTTACGGCAAGGTCAAACATTAAATCGAGAATTTAATTCAAGATTAAATCGATGAACAAATCTTTTGCATAAAGGTATCACCTTGTTTCCTTTTGGGTTTTAGGCGTTTCGTATGAGTTTGTGCGAGTTCTTTGGCGATTTGGCTCTGTATATTTAGCGTTTATTGTTAGTTAGGTTATACAGTGTCCCAGGGTTATTACTCTTCTTCATTTACTGTTGTGCATCCTCTTATTACATACATTGACATTATGGTTGTTCATTACAGCAGTAATCTTCCAGTACATGTTTGTTTTCTGTATGAATTGGGTTCAACGCTGCAGCTATTTTTACCTATATCATGGCGTCCAGTTTTTATTGGGGGAGGGGGGGAATGCCGAATTATGCGTTGGAAACCCCGACCTTCGACAGGAAAAACTAAATATCCTTGTCAATTAAGGCTGGCCTAACCCTGTCGCAATTAATCTTGAACCAACATCCCTGCTGTTAAAGGCACGTGATCAAAAGTTGTCAACCAATCGTCCACCGACACCCCTCCTTGACTTGTGGGAAGAACTGTGAGAGGGGCTTACAGAAATGTATGCAAACATTTTAATTATGATTTCTTGTTTCACAGGAATCGGCTATGAAACTGCCAAATTTATAGCAATGATGGGAGCACATGTAATAATAGCTTGCAGATCAGAAGACCGGGCAAAAGATGTAAGTTGTTATAGTCAGGAAGTCAGGCTAATCAGTATTAGACGATTCGATACGTACACGAAAACAAACTTGGTCAATTGAATTCTGTTTTACACGACAATATTTATTAACAATAATAGATAAGTTTAGAATTACTTTTCTGATGTGTTATCTGATATAGTAACCGATACACAATGCTTATACATGTATCAAAGGATATATTGTTTAAATCTATCAGCCCTTTAACAGTTACAGTATGTCATTAGATAACAATCTATCAGCCCTTTAACATTTACAGTATGTCATTAGATAACAATCTATCAGCCCTTTAACAGTTACAGTATGTCATTAGATAACAATCTATCAGCCCTTTAACAGTTACAGTATGTCATTAGATAACAATCTATCAGCCCTTTAACAGTTACAGTATGTCATTAGATAACAATCTATCAACCCTTTAACAGTTACAGTATGTCATTAGATAACAATCTATCAGCCCTTTAACAGTTAAAGTATGTCATTAGATAACAATCTATCAGCCCTTTAACAGTTACAGTATGTCATTAGATAACAATCTATCAGCCCTTTCAGTTACAGTATGTCATTAGATAACAATCTATCAGCCCTTTAACATTTACAGTATGTCATTAGATAACAATCTATCAGCCCTTTAACAGTTACAGTATGTCATTAGATAACAATCTATCAGCCCTTTAACAGTTACAGTATGTCATTAGATAACAATCTATCAGCCCTTTAACAGTTACAGTATGTCATTAGATAACAATCTATCAGCCCTTTAACAGTTACAGTATGTCATTAGATAACAATCTATCAGCCCTTTAACAGTTACAGTATGTCATTAGATAACAATCTATCAGCCCTTTAACAGTTACAGTATGTCATTAGATAACAATCTATCAGCCCTTTAACAGTTACAGTATGTCATTAGATAACAATCTATCAGCCCTTTAACAGTTACAGTATGTCATTAGATAACAATCTATCAGCCCTTTAACAGTTACAGTATGTCATTAGATAACAATCTATCAGCCCTTTAACACAGTGACAGTATGTCATTAGATAACAATCTATCAGCGCTTTAACAGTGACAGTATGTCATTAGATAACAATCTATCAGCCCTTTAACAGTTACAGTATGTCATTAGATAACAATCTATCAGCCCTTTAACAGTTACAGTCTGTCATTAGATAACAATCTATCAGCCCTTTAACATTTACAGTATGTCATTAGATAACAATCTCTCAGCCCTTTAACAGTTAAAGTATGTCATTAGATAACAATCTATCAGCCCTTTAACAGTAACAGTATGTCATTAGATAACAATCTATCAGCCCTTTAACAGTGCCAGTATGTCATTAGATAACAATCTATCAGCCCTTTAACAGTTACAGTATGTCATTAGATAACAATCTATCAGCCCTTTAACAGTTACAGTATGTCATTAGATAACACAATCTATCAGCCCTTTAACAGTTACAGTATGTCATTAGATAACAATCTATCAGCCCTTTAACACAGTGACAGTATGTCATTAGATAACAATCTATCAGCCCTTTAACAGTTACAGTATGTCATTAGATAACAATCTATCAGCCCTTTAACATTTACAGTATGTCATTAGATAACAATCTATCAGCCCTTTAACAGTTACAGTATGTCATTAGATAACAATCTATCAGCCATTTAACAGTTACAGTATGTCATTAGATAACAATCTATCAGCCCTTTAACATTTACAGTATGTCATTAGATAACAATCTATCAGCCCTTTAACAGTTACAGTATGTCATTAGATAACAATCTATCAGCCCTTTAACAGTTAAAGTATGTCATTAGATAACAATCTATCCGCCCTTTAACAGTTACAGTATGTCATTAGATAACAATCTATCAGCCCTTTAACAGTTACAGTATGTCATTAGATAACAATCTATCAGCCCTTTAACAGTTACAGTATGTCATTAGATAACAATCTATCAGCCTTTTAACAGTTAAAGTATGTCATTAGATAACAATCTATCAGCCCTTTAACAGTTACAGTATGTCATTAGATAACAATCTATCAGCCCTGTAACAGTTACAGTATGTCATTAGATAACAATATATCAGCCCTTTAACAGTTACAGTATGTCATTAGATAACAATCTATCAGCCCTTTAACAGTTACAGTATGTCATTAGATAACAATCTATCAGCCAAAACGAATGACTATGTGTCAGATAAGACAAGTATCTGTCAGCCAAAATCACAGACAACATGTCAGGCCATACCAGTGTCAATGATGTGGATTACAACAATATGTGACAATATGTCGGTCAAAACCAGTAACAGTATGTCATCAAAACAGTGACAATATGTCATCAAAACAGTGACAATACGTCAGTCCAAACCAGTGACAATACGTCAGTCCAAACCAGTGACAATATATCAGTGAAAACCAGTGACAATATGTCATCTAAACAGTGACAATACGTCAGTCCAAACCAGTGACAATATGTCATCAACACAGCGACAATATGTCATCCAAACAGTGACAATATGTCAGTTAAAACCAGTGACAATATGTCAGTTAAAACCAGTGACAATATGTCAGTCAAAACCAGTGACAATATGTCATCCAAACAGTGACAATATGTCATCCAAACAGTGACCATATGTCAGTTAAAACCAGTGACAATATGTCAGTCAAAACCAGTGACAATATGTCATCCAAACAGTGACAATATGTCATCCAAACATTGACAATATGTCATCTAAACATTGACAATATGTCAGTTAAAACCAGTGACAATATGTCAGTCAAACAGTGACAATATGTCAGTAAAAACAGTGACCATATGTCAGTCAAAACCAGTGACAATATGTCATCCAAACAGTGACAATATGTCAGTAAAAACAGTGACACTATGTCAGTCAAACAGTGACAATATGTCATCTAAACAGTGACAATACGTCAGTCCAAACCAGTGACAATATGTCATCAAAACAGTGACAATATGTCAGTAAAAACAGTGACACTATGTCAGTCAAACAGTGACAATATGTCATCCAAACATTGACACTATGTCAGTCAAAACCAGTGACAATATGTTATCCAAACAGTGACAATATGTCATCCAAACACTGAAAATATGTCAGTTAAAACCAGTGACAATATGTCATCAAAACAGTGACAATACGTCATCCAAACAGTGACAATATGTCAGTTAAAACCAGTGACAATATGTCAGTCAAACAGTGACAATATGTCATCCAAACAGTGACAATACGTCATCCAAACAGTGACAATATGTCAGTCAAACACTGACAATATGTCATCCAAACATTGACACTATGTCAGTCAAAACCAGTGACAATATGTTATCCAAACAGTGACAATATGTCATCCAAACACTGAAAATATGTCTGTTAAAACCAGTGACAATATGTCATCCAAACAGTGACAATATGTCATCCAAACAGTGACAATATGTCAGTCAAACAGTGACAATATGTCATCCAAACACTGACAATATGTCATCCAAACACTGACAATATGTCAGTCAAACAGTGACAATATGTCATCCAAACATTGACACTATGTCAGTCAAAACCAGTGACAATATGTTATCCAAACAGTGACAATATGTCATCCAAACAGTGACAATATGTCATCCAAACACTGAAAATATGTCATCCAAACACTGACACTATGTCAGTTAAAACCAGTGACAATATGTCATCTTAACAGTGACAATATGTCATCTAAACAGTGACAATACGTCAGTCCAAACCAGTGACAATATATCAGTGAAAACCAGTGACAATATGTCATCTAAACAGTGACAATATGTCATCTAAACAGTGACAATATGTCAGTCAAAACCAGTGACAATATGTCAGTCAAAACCAGTGACAATATGTCAGTCAAACAGTGACAATTTGTTATCCAAACAGTGACCATATGTCAGTTAAAACCAGTGACAATATGTCAGTCAAAACCAGTGACAATATGTCATCCAAACAGTGACAATATGTCATCCAAACATTGACAATATGTCATCTAAACATTGACAATATGTCAGTTAAAACCAGTGACAATATGTCAGTCAAACAGTGACCATATGTCAATCAAAACCAGTGACAATATGTCATCCAAACAGTGACAATATGTCATCCAAACAGTGACAATATGTCAGTTAAAACCAGTGACACTATGTCAGTCAAACAGTGACAATATGTCATCTAAACAGTGACAATACGTCAGTCCAAACCAGTGACAATATGTCATCAAAACACTGACAATATGTCATCCAAACACTGACAATATGTCAGTCAAACAGTGACAATATGTCATCCAAACACTGACAATATGTCAGTCAAACAGTGACAATATGTCATCCAAACATTGACACTATGTCAGTCAAAACCAGTGACATTATGTTATCCAAACAGTGACAATATGTCATCCAAACAGTGACAATATGTCATCCAAACACTGAAAATATGTCAGTTAAAACCAGTGACAATATGTCATCAAAACAGTGACAATACGTCATCCAAACAGTGACAATATGTCAGTCAAAACCAGTGACAATATGTCATCAACACAGCGACAATATGTCATCCAAACAGTGACCATATGTCAGTCAAAACCAGTGACAATATGTCATCCAAACAGTGACAATATGTCAGTTAAAACCAGTGACAATATGTCAGTTAAAACCAGTGACAATATGTCAGTCAAACATTGACAATATGTCATCCAAACATTGACACTATGTCATCTAAACAGTGACAATATGTCATCTAAACAGTGACAATATGTCATCCAAACACTGAAAATATGTCAGTTAAAACCAGTGACAATATGTCATCTTAACAGTGACAATATGTCATCCAAACACTGACAATATGTCAGTCAAAACCAGTGACAATATGTTATCCAAACAGTGACAATATGTCATCCAAACAGTGACAATATGTCATCCAAACACTGAAAATATGTCAGTTAAAACCAGTGACAATATGTCATCCAAACAGTGACAATATGTCATCCAAACAGTGACAATATGTCATCCAAACACTGACAATATGTCAGTCAAAACCAGTGACAATATGTTATCCAAACAGTGACAATATGTCATCCAAACAGTGACAATAAGTCATCCAAACACTGAAAATATGTCAGTTAAAACCAGTGACAATATGTCATCCAAACAGTGACAATATGTCATCCAAACAGTGACAATATGTCATCCAAACAGTGACAATATGTCAGTCAAACAGTGACAATATGTCATCCAAACACTGACAATATGTCAGTCAAACAGTGACAATATGTCAGTTAAAACCAGTGACAATATGTCAGTTAAAACCAGTGACAATATGTCAGTCAAACATTGACAATATGTCATCCAAACATTGACACTATGTCATCTAAACAGTGACAATATGTTATCCAAACAGTGACAATATGTCATCCAAACAGTGACAATATGTCAGTCAAACAGTGACAATATTTCATCCAAACACTGACAATATGTCATCCAAACATTGACACTATGTCAGTCAAAACCAGTGACAATATGTTATCCAAACAGTGACAATATGTCATCCAAACAGTGACAATATGTCATCCAAACAGTGACAATATGTCATCCAAACAGTGACAATATGTCATCCAAACAGTGACAATATGTCATCCAAACACTGAAAATATGTCAGTTAAAACCAGTGACAATATGTCATCTTAACAGTGACAATATGTCATCTAAACAGTGACAATACGTCAGTCCAAACCAGTGACAATATGTCATCAAAACAGTGACAATATGTCAACCAAAAAGTGACAATATATCAGTGAAAACCAGTGACAATACGTCATCCGATAAACAGTTGCTCTGCGTCGACCGATAAAAGGACAAATATGTCAACTGATAAATGACAAGAACAATAGTGGATGACGTGTTTAAAGAATGATGCCACCCTCTTTTTACGATAAAGACCACTTTTTTAGATTTCAACAAAGAGCAGCCGCTACAAAAGGCTTAATTCTATATTCTTATTCATTAGTACATTTCTTTCCACTGTCATGTCCAAATTGCGTTTCCGATGTCTTATCACGTGACTTTTGATTTGTTAAGGTGTTCTCGTCCTGAATACAGGTGAAATACTGGACATAAATAAATCCAGTGTTAAACAATAAAAACGTATCAGTTGATAAGCAGTAACAATATGCCAGCGGATAAGCTGTGACAATGTGACAGCGTGTTAACCATAATAGCAGTTGCTAATATTTCTACCGATAAATAGTGACAATCTAACTAATAATAACACTGATAGCAAGTCTGTATGTCAGCTAAAACACGAATAATGTGGGCTGTTAAATATTAAGACAAAGGGAACTGCTCAACTCTGATACATAGTATGATATGATCAACTGATCAGATAAACAGTGAACTTCTTGTAAACTGTTACACAGTAACATTACGGCAAAAAGAAAATCTTTTGTCAACGTACTTATGCAGATGTCATTAATAGGGGATTTTTTCGCAAATTAAAAAAAACTGTTTATGTGAATGTTTTGTAACGAGGGATTATGTTAAGACTATAATGGCAATGACTTGTAAATAAAAACAAATATTTGGATTAATGTCTAATACTCCATATCCTTTCCGATAATCCCGTATTATTTGTCTCAAGCTAATATTTGTCCAATGTATGTGTGCAAGAGCCTAGATTTGTGTGTGCTAGAGTCTAGATGTATCTGTGTTAGAGCCTAGATTTGTGTGTTAGAGCCTAGATTTGTGTGTGCTAGAGCCTAGATTTGTGTGTTAGAGCCTAGATTTGTGTGTGCTAGAGCCTAGATTTGTGTGTGCTAGAGCCTAGTTTGCGTGTGCTAGAGCCTAGATTTGTTTGTGCTAGAGCCTAGATTTGTGTGTTAGAGCCTAGATTTGTGTGTGCTAGAGCGTAGATTTGTGTGCAAGAGCCTAGATTTGTGTGTGCTAGAGCCTAGATTTGTGTGTGCTAGAGCGTAGATTTGTGTGTGCTAGAGCCTAGATTTGTGTGTTAGAGCCTAGATTTGTGTGTTAGAGCCTAGATTTGTGTGTGCTAGAGCGTAGATTTGTGTGCAAGAGCCTAGATTTGTGTGTTTGAGCCTAGATTTGTGTGTGCTAGAGCGTAGATTTGTGTGTGCTAGAGCCTAGATTTGTTTGTGCTAGAGCCTAGATTTGTGTGTTAGAGCCTAGATTTGTGTGTGCTAGAGCGTAGATTTGTGTGTGCTAGAGCCTAGATTTGTGTGTTCTAGAGCCTAGATTTGTTGGTTTGAGCCTAGATTTGTATGTTCTAGAGCCTAGATTTGTGTTCTAGAGCCTAGATTTGTGTGTTCTAGAGCCTAGATTTGTGTGTTCTAGAGCCTAGATTTGTGTGTGTTAGAGCCTAGATTTATGCGTGCTAGAGCCTTGATTTGTGTTTGCTAGAGCCTAGATTTGTGTGTTAGAGCCTAGATGTGTGTGTGCTTGAGCTAGATTTGTGTGTGCTAGAGCCTAGATTTGAATGTGCTAGAGCTAGATTTGTGTGTGTTAGAGCCTAGATTTGTGTGTGCTAGACCTAGATTTGTGTGTGCTAGAGCCTAGATTTGTGTATGCTTGACCTAGATTTGTGTGTGCTAGAGCCTAGATTTGCATGTGCTAGAGCTAGATTTGTGTGTGCTGGAGCCTAGATTTGTGTGTTAGAACCTAGAGTTGTGTGTGCTAGATCCCAAATTTGTGTTTGCTAGAGCCTAGATTTATGCGTGCTAGAGCCTAAATTTGTGTTTGCTAGAGCCTAGATTTATGCGTGCTAGAGCCTTGATTTGTGTCTGCTAGAGCCTAGATTTGTGTGTTAGAGCCTAGATTTTTGTGTGCTAGAGCTAGATTTGTGTGTGCTGGAGCCTAGATTTGTGTGTACTATACCTAGATTTGTGTGTGCTAGAGCCTAGATTTGTGTATGCTAGACCTAGATTTGTATGTTGGAGCCTAGATTTGCATGTCAGTTCTAAACTGAAACGTTATTTCTTCAAAAATCAAAAAATAAAAAAACTTAATCACAAGTGTGTGGGAAGTTTAATATAATGAAATGAAGTTAACGTTAAAAAAGAAATAAAAGTCAGCCACCTGCACTTGATTACTTACCTTGTACAGGACTAGCATATGACGTCACCAGAGAGGACAAATATTTTAGTCTAAAAATAAAGGGTTTAATTGTACATAAAATTGTGTGTCTGTCTGATAGTGTTCCCGACTCCAGAAGCCACCATTGCATCGTTGTGCTGACAGTGTACCCCGAACCCATAGGACACCATTGCATCGTTGTGCTGACAGTGTCCCCGAACCCAGGACTACCATTGCATCGTTGTGCTGACAGTGTCCCCCGAACCCAGGAATAACATTGCATCTTTGTGTCCCCCGAACCCAGGACTACCATTGCATCTTTGGGCTAGCAGAGTCTAGAATCCTGAAGTCTACATTTTATCTTTGTGCTCACAGTGTCCCGACACCACATGTTACCCTTGTATCTTGACAGTATACTTTAAGATGTCGTTTGTGAAAAGCTAAATTGTTCAGTACAATAAAACATTTCTAGTACTTTCCATTTCACTGAGATTTGCCTCTTGCGGTATTTTTTATCTAATGGACAACAACCTCTGGTTGTCAAAAAAGTCAACAGTATCAGAAGCTGTGTGAAGTCGATCGTTTTCTATGGAGGTCTGTTGCGGGTGGTGTGTGTTTGTGTGATGTCACAACCTTGTATGTAGCTGTCCTGGCGATGTACACAGGTGGATTTTTTCAGGCAAAGGATACGACAACAAAACATTTTTTTACGAATAATTTGTTGATCTCTGATCGGGAACGCACATGAATCTTGATTCATCACTGAACCAGACTACCCAGGTGTCAGCACCCGCTCTCTCCATCATCAAATCTTTTCATGCAGATGTCGTGTCAGTACTGCTCCAAAGTAAGGTCGGAAGCCGTTTCCACATAAACGACTGTCTGTGCCGATATACCTCTGAGACCTTAGACATTTGATGCTGTTGTTGTTGCAGTCACGGTCCAGTGTCTCGGGTAAGGTACCCGGATGTAGCAATCAGGTTGCTGAGGTGATAGCTAGCTTGGTCGGCTAAAACGTTGATTGCCGGTTTATTGTTGTATCAGATTGCTGTTACCGATGCAAACATTAGAAACCGCCTTCCGCTAGCAGTCTTACTCATACAGACTGAGACATCTCAACAGCTACATTCAGGAGTGTAACCTGAATTAAAGGACTTATAAGTTTTTAAAAAATCATGTTTTCATGTCTCAAGTATGTGTTTGATTTGGAAAAACTATTGAATATTGCGCTTCTTTTTTTGTTAGCGTATATGAATAGAATTGCAAACTTCAATAAAGCAGTAATAAATAAAATAACACCATTAATGTTTAAACTATATTCAGGATAAAAGGTCCTATTGATAGTTAATCTGCTATAGTTAACATCTGATGCCCTTTATTAAATACCCGATGTAAAACAATTGTATCCGGGTCATCTAATAGATATTGAGCCTGATATATTCACACATTTTACCAATTAATTTGAAATAAAATAACCTATTGTGACACGAACAAAGAGGGTATGGTACACGAAGACCTTATTCAATTGCTGATAAAGTTGTCTAGTAATATAATTATTTGATTACCAAAAATAACGAATAATTATACAATAGTTGATAATATAAAGGGCATTGTTATGATATCTGGACTGTACATGGGGAGAGAGGATTGATAATTCCCCGCCAAATGCAATACCACAGCCCGAGAGGCTGTCAAGTATAATGACAGTGCATGTTGTATAAACATCTATTAAATTAGTTTTATTGAAGAATTAAGAAACGAAGTTTTGTAGACAATTATTATTATTTTATTTGAAGTTTTTGCAGTATGACATTTTAATGCCGGCCTCGTGATATATCATTCCTGTACATTTTTCAGGCTTTATACAGGTAGTTTTCCATCTAGGTTGTACATCATACAAATTAAGAATAAACAGCTTGTGAATGAAGAGGGCATTACCACGATTTAAATATTTAATAAAAATGTACATTTCGCAGGGAAATGATTTTTGGTCATCGCTGTATGTGTTTTATCACATACCAACAAAGTAAAATAAGAAAACAACTGGAGCACAGTATATTTATATTTTGTTGAAGTCGCTGGAATTATTACTTTTTCAGGCAATACGAAGAATGAACGAAGAATTCCAAAGAGAGAAACAATTAGGAGTGGACAATATAATTGACGACGACGAATTAGGAGTAGAATTTATGCAATGTGATCTGGCATCATTAAAATCAACACAAACATTTATTGACACATTCAAAGCCAAATATAAACGACTTCACGTGTTAATTTGTAATGCTGGGGTATACTCCCCTGATCAAGGTAGGTTTAGATCTTAAAACTACAGAGTGTTTCTCCGTGGCTTAATCGTTTTCTTCCGTGAATGGCCGATTTCTGGCATAGATGAGTACAGGTGAGCTCACGCACACTCATTTGTACTCGTTGCGGCATCCAATCAAAACGCATGAAACGAGAACGTTGTTTTGGTTTCTTGTTTCGGGCGTTCTGATTAGATGTCGGAGACAATGGAGCGTCTACATGATATCGCAATATGAAAGTTAATGGTTTACAGAAGAAATGGGTACTTTCATGCGCTGATGAAAAAGCTCAACTCGCGAAGGGACACGACATTTCTTTTTCAAGTGAAGGATCAGCCGGTCTTTCCCAAAACCGTAGGTAAGAACTTATTAATTTTATGGTTGGTCGGGTCGATTCGAATATTTTTTAAAGTGCTATAATACAGCACCCATAGTAATCGAGATACACAGGACCCATCACACCAGAGAAGGATTGTATGCGGACAGTTAGTGTAATGTTTGGCCGATAGAACTAGCAAACATAATTGATTATAATGGATTATTACTCAAAAATAATAAGTTGGACTCGATGGTCGAGTGGTGCTCGACTTCGATCTCAGTTTACAAGGATTACGAGTTTTCCTATAAAAACAGGTGCTCTCTTCACCGAGTACCTCGGGTTCTTCCTACATTAAAAACTGGACTCCATGGTACAGTTAATCATTATACCCCGCTACCCATAGGTGTCATGGAGATACGGTTTTCTGTCCGTGTTGGTCCGTCAGTAACCATTTGTCGTCACATTTTGCTCCGCTATGATAAATGAAACGAAATCTAAATTTGGTCAATAGCTATGTATGATTATTGGCGTTAAACCACAAAAACACAAAAAACAACAATTTTTTTGTTGCTTCGTGTGCATTAATTTGTATACCAACCTTACATGAAATCAAACAAAACAACAACAACAAAACAAAAAACAAAAACAAACAAAAAGCAAAAACCAATTAAAACTTGTATAATAGATATGTACATGTATTTTGTTTCAAATAAAACATACATCAACGGTAATCATGTTCTTTTGAAATCAATGTGGATTCTTTGCAACAAATCTATTTGAGTCGATTGATTACTTCACGTTCGAGCGTATTTAAATCATTATGGATCTAGCTTTTTATTAGTTCATCCTGTCTGAATCGTTGGTCCTTTGATTTTATTTTAATGATATTATGGTTTATGCCTTCGAGTTAAGACATCAAAGTGCGCACACACTCATAAACAATTTGATATCTTAATAACTAGCTAGCTTGACGTTAAACTTTAATCAATCAATCTTACTTACTAGCTTCTACATGTAATCCCAGGTATTATGCACATGTATTCTGTGTTCCTATTTCAGTCACAACAGAAGATAAATATGACTTGACGTTTCAGGTAAGAAAAGCTTTTGTAAACACGAATTCCAACATGTAGCTATATTAAACTAACTTGTAGACCTTGATAGCGGATCAAACAGACTATTAGTACATGCTGCCTTTGTGGTTATCAGACAGCATAGAGAAACCCAGATAGGTCTGCGTTGTAGCCATGAACTTAAACTTAAGAATATTTTAAATTCTTATGACAACATAGTCTCTCTATAGTCTTGATTGGTATTAATAATATATAAATCTCCTTTAGAGTTTTGTTTATTACAATAATGGTTTTGTTGCAATGACGAAACAGATGTCTGCTTTGTCTCATTGGCCCATAAAGATCATTGTTCACAACGTGTTAAAAGAGTGTCACGCTTCTTGCAGGATTGAGAACCCTTTTGTAGATTTTAAAAAAATACCGCTACCCAACTTTATTCTTTTACGAAAAGACAAAATTGTTTCCCTAGTGTTCTATCCAGTTTCTGCCAAAATTTTGTTTTGTTATTTTGGACATTAATCAAACATTTTAAATTCATCAGTTTTGTTTACCTGATAAGTAATATTATTGTTAACACCCAAATTAATAAGATGTTAAAACTTTTTTTATCAGGTTAATTATTTGTCCCATTTCCTAATTGTTGCACATCTGATTCCAACTTTAAAAAACTCTGGAGAGGACTGCCGGATAGTTTTGGTTTCTAGTGAGGCCCACCGAATGGCGGGAAGTTTTGATACAGATTATGCAGCAGGAAAGATACCACAGTCATATAGTGCCTTTAAAATGTATGCAAAGACAAAACAGTATCAGGTATAACTAAAGACGGACGTAGCTTGTTTCCCAGAGTTGTTTAATTGTAAAAATTCTCTTCTAGTAAAAATTGTACATTATCCACACAACTCTGTTTTCTGCAAAAGCTTGATCCGATTAAAAACCACAACTAGGTTTCAGTAATTATAAACTCGTACAAACCGGATTTTAGACCCGCAGTTGATTTAAATTAATAGTTTAAATATATTGTATTGTCTTATAGAACAAAAGGATCGCACACATGTCACGTCGTCTTCTCCATACACTAACTGTATACAATATAGTTTTCCGGTTAAGAGAATGATACACAGAGGTCTTACAGAACAAAAGGATCGCACACAAGTCACGTCGTCTCCGTACATCAACTGTACATAATAATATAATCTGGTTAATAGACTGATACACAGAGGTTCGCTCGACTTGAACTTTCATTTTAGCGATGATCAAAGTAACAAATTCAACGTCAAACAATATATTATGAATTAAGAGCCTTTGACCCGTGTTGGCATCAACTGTTTAATGTAAACACACCTATATTTCATAGAATCGGCAACAATATTATGCATGTAACATCATTCTTCAAAATGGTTTCAGAAACAAGCAATGAGTTCTTATGTCAATCTGTCTCCTTAATACATAGTATATTGTTAACAACAAAAATGCACATGCTGTGTAATAATACGATGGATAACTTTTATTTTCTAAAAAATGGGGATAGAATAATTAGTGTGTACAATAAAAAGAAGAAAAGAAAATATAAGAAAAATCTAAAAGAGAAAAAATGATAAAATGCAAGTAATATTACATTAGATTTGGGTTGTTTGTATTGTGGCGCCAATATATGTGTAAGTAATTTAATACAAGATATCGTTTTCACTTGCAGATTATGCAAATGTATTGCATCGATAAAGTGATAGAAAAATCATCTGTTGAAATATGTTGTGTACATCCGGGCTTTGTTAAAAGCGACCTCTTCAGACACGAGAATGGTTGCTGTTTTGGCTGCGTATTGTGTTGCTGCACGTGCTTATGTAAGGACAAAATATTTATAATTCATAGCCTACTCTTATGCAGACTTAAATAAACTTTAAAATGCGAAGTTATCTTGAAAGTTTATTGGCAAAAAAACCCTTTATTCGGCAGATCGCTCTTCAGACAAAACTGGTTCAGAGTTTTTAGCTGAATTTGCTGAAAGAGGGTATTTTGTGGTTTTTGCAGAATAGATACATTTGATAAACATATCAAGAACCATTTTCTCTGAAACTGCTAGTCTCCTTTAATGAGTAGTTAAATTCAATGTTTATTTGTATGAAGGATAATTCTGCCAATTTGCATTTTTGTCACCCATTAGTGACGGCTGAGGATAATATCCTACTTGGAGCCTTTGTTATAAAACAAATGTAGCTCACTTTCAGCAAACCACCATTAGATCTTTCAAGTTTAATATAAAATATTATAGGCAGAATGAAATCACCACACCAAGGTGCTGCAACTTCTATTTACGCTGCAATAACTCCAGACCTCAATGGAATGAGCAGAGCCTACTACGTCCACTCTAAATCAGCTCCAAAGTGGCCGAGTTCAGAATCAAGGTATGCCTCAAAATAATCTATGTTTCGAATGTAATATGACTTGCAGAAATCATTAATTACTATACATTATAAAATAAAACTATAATTTACAGACAAAGCTCAATCAATCAATCAATCAATCAATCAATCAATCATTAATTACTATACATTATAAAATAAAACTATAACTTACAGACAAAGCTCAATCAATCAATCAATCAATCAATCAATCAATCAATCAATCAATCAATCAATCAATCAATTCTTGTGTTTCATACAAACAATGAAAGATAACACCTGACTTACTCTGTAAAGCAGCATGATAAAACCAACAATAACTGTTAACATAGGAGACAACTTTTAGTTTGAACCATTTTGTATTTGTGAAAGGGTTTTTTCTATATAATGACAACAATCAACTATTTTATTTATATATCTACATGTTTTAATGTACCCGAGGAAAATTTACTGAATCAATATGTATGTGTATAAAGTTTCTATATTTTTTTTAACAATTTCATTTATTTTTCAGAAACGAAGAACTACAGATTTATTTATTTGAAAATACTAAGGAACTGCTAGAACAATATCTCCCACCGGAAATTATGCAAGAGTTAGAGTTGACACCAAAGGCCACTAAATCTGGACGTTAAACGCCAAATAAATGGACCTTAAAATTAAGATTCTGTTAATTTGAGTCTGGTCATTTTCATCAAATCATAGAAGAGTTATTTATTGTCTCATGTCATATTCTAAGTATCAACTTAATATTTTTTCAAGATGATATTATTTATACTTATTATGAACAATAAGGGACAAACCAAGATTCAGCTTAGTTACCTATTTTGGTCCAAGTATACATGTAACAGAGTGTTTCTCAATAAACACTATAAGTAAGTGATGATGATATTGAAGACAAGACGTCCTATTGACTGTATTGATCTTACTATGTATATATACACTACAGAAATTGTTGTAATATTTCTTGATAGATTCCTTGTCAATAATAAATTTTCAACAAAACTGTTAATTGTCTATTACTATTATAACAGTTCTTTTAGGAATCTTTATTCCATTCTAGTGAAGTGGCAATAATATTTGTAGTTAAATAAAGCAGAAAATGGGTAATAAATATGAACAGCTTATTATGGACTAATTAATAGCTAGATGTAACTCTTTTTGATGGCACCATATGGGTTTGTTGCTATTAAGAAAATTAATATATCTCAAAATAATGTCATTTATAGTGCTAGAACACCAAAATTATCTCCGTCTTTTGTAAAAACATTATCCTGAATTTATAATAAATTCTGATGTGATTTTTTACTTCCTCCTTTTTATTTTATACAGTTTTGAAAGTGCTATTCTTCACCAGACATCAGAATAAGGAATGCCAGTTTTTTTGCACAAAATTTTGAAATACAAAACTAGGACTAAACACATTATATATTTGTGTTGCCATGCTCTTTAGAAATTCTAAACATAGGTAACAGTCATGTCAACCCAATCCAACAACATCGGTAACTGACATGTCAACCCAATCCAACAACATCGGTAACTGACATGTCAACCCAATCTAACAACATCGGTAACTGACATGTCAACACAATCCAACAACATCGGTAACTTACATGTCAACACAATCCAACAACATCGGTAACTGACATGTCAACACAATCCAACAACATCGGTAACTGACATGTCAACACAATCCAACAACATCGGTAACTTACATGTCAACACAATCCAACAACATCGGTAACTGACATGTCAACACAATCCAACAACATCGGTAACTGACATGTCAACCCAATCAAACAACATAAGTAACTGACATGTCAACCCAATCCAACAACATAGGTAACTGACATGTCAACCCAATCTAACAACATAGGTAACTGACATGTCAACCCAATCCAACAACATATGTAACTGACATGTCAACCCAATCTAACAACATCGGTAACTGACATGTCAACCCAATCAAACAACATAAGTAACTGACATGTCAACCCAATCTAACAACATCGGTAACAGACATGTCAACCCAATCTAACAACATAGGTAACTGACATGTCAACCCAATCCAACAACATAGGTAACTGACATGTCAACCCAATCTAACAACATCGGTAACTGACATGTCAACCCAATCTAACAACATCGGTAACTGACATGTCAACCCAATCCAACAACATAAGTAACTGACATGTCAACCCAATCCAAAAACATCGGTAACTGACATGTCAACCCAATCTAACAACATCGGTAACAGACATGTCAACACAATCCAACAACATCGGTAGCTGACATGTCAACCCAATCTAACAACATAGGTAATTGACATGTCAACCCAATCCAACAACATAGGTAACTGACATGTCAACCCAATCCAAAAACATAGGTAACTGACATGTCAACCCAATCCAACAACATAGGTAACTGACATGTCAACACAATCCAACAACATAGGTAACTGACATGTCAACCCAATCCAACAACATAGGTAACTGACATGTCAACACAATCCAACAACATCGGTAACTTACATGTCAACACAATCCAACAACATCGGTAACTGACATGTCAACACAATCCAACAACATCGGTAACTGACATGTCAACACAATCCAACAACATCGGTAACTTACATGTCAACACAATCCAACAACATCGGTAACTGACATGTCAACACAATCCAACAACATCGGTAACTGACATGTCAACCCAATCAAACAACATAAGTAACTGACATGTCAACCCAATCCAACAACATAGGTAACTGACATGTCAACCCAATCTAACAACATAGGTAACTGACATGTCAACCCAATCCAACAACATATGTAACTGACATGTCAACCCAATCTAACAACATCGGTAACTGACATGTCAACCCAATCAAACAACATAAGTAACTGACATGTCAACCCAATCTAACAACATCGGTAACAGACATGTCAACCCAATCTAACAACATAGGTAACTGACATGTCAACCCAATCCAACAACATAGGTAACTGACATGTCAACCCAATCTAACAACATCGGTAACTGACATGTCAACCCAATCTAACAACATCGGTAACTGACATGTCAACCCAATCCAACAACATAAGTAAATGACATGTCAACCCAATCCAAAAACATCGGTAACTGACATGTCAACCCAATCTAACAACATCGGTAACAGACATGTCAACACAATCCAACAACATCGGTAGCTGACATGTCAACCCAATCTAACAACATAGGTAACTGACATGTCAACCCAATCCAACAACATAGGTAACTGACATGTCAACCCAATCCAACAACATAGGTAACTGACATGTCAACCCAATCCAACAACATAGGTAACTGACATGTCAACACAATCCAACAACATAGGTAACTGACATGTCAACCCAATCCAACAACATAGGTAACTGACATGTCAACCCAATCCAACAACATCGGTAACTGACATGTCAACACAATCCAACAACATAGGTAATAGACATGTCAACCCAATCCAACAACATCGGTAACTGACATGTCAACCTAATCCAACAACATAGGTAATAGACATGTCAACCCAATCCAACCACATAGGTTATAGACATGTCAACCCAATCTAACAACATCGGTAACTGACATGTCAACCCAATCCAACAACATCGGTAACTGACATGTCAACCCAATCCAAAAACATACGTAACTGACATGTCAACCCAATCCATCAACATCGGTAACTGACATGCCAACCCAATCAAACAACATAGGTAACTGACATGTCAACCCAATCCAACAACATACGTAACTGACATGTCAACCCAATCCAACAACATCGGTAACTGACATGTCAACCCAATCCAACAACATAGGTAACTGACATGTCAACCCAATCCAACAACATACATAACTGACATGTCAACCCAATCTAACAACATAGGTAACTGACATGTCAACCCAATCTAACAACATCTGTAACTGACATGTCAACCCAATCCAACAACACATCGGTAACTGACATGTCAACACAATCCAACAACATAGGTAACTGACATGTCAACCCAATCCAACAACATAGGTAACTGACATGTCAACCCAATCCAACAACATAGGTAACTGACATGTCAACCCAATCCAACAACATCGGTAACTGACATGTCAACCCAATCCAACATCATAGGTAACTGACATGTCAACCCAATCCAACAACATAGGTAACTGACATGTCAACCCAATCCAACAACATAGGTAACTGACATGTCAACCCAATCCAACAACATCGGTAACTGACATGTCAACCCAATCCAACAACATAGGTAACTGACATGTCAACCCAATCCAACAACATAGGTAACTGACATGTCAACCCAATCCAACAACATATGTAACTGACATGTCAACACAATCCAACAACATAGGTAACTGACATGTCAACACAATCAAACAACATAGGTAACTGACATGTCAACCCAATCCAACAACATCGGTAACTGACATGTCAACCCAATCCAACAACATAGGTAACAGACATGTCAACACAATCCAACAACATCGGTAGCTGACATGTCAACACAATCCAACAACATAGGTAACAGACATGTCAACACAATCCAACAACATATGTAACTGACATGTCAACCCAATCCAACAACATAGGTAATAGACATGTCAACACAATCTAACAACATCGGTAACTGACATGTCAACCCAATCCAACAACATAGGTAACTGACATGTCAACCCAATCCAACAACATATGTAACTGACATGTCAACCCAATCCAACAACATCGGTAACTGACATGTCAACACAATCCAACAACATCGGTAACTGACATGTCAACCCAGTCCAACAACATCGGTAACTGACATGTCAACCCAATCCAACAACATAGGTAACTGACATGTCAACCCAATCCAACAACATAGGTAATAGACATGTCAACCCAATCCAACAAAATAGGTAACTGACATGGCAAATCAATCCAACAACATAGGTACCAGTACCGCTCGTCTTACAATACAATTGTTTTTCAGGTATACCTGTATGTGGCGCCTTATGAAATTGATTTTAAGCATATACATCATGAATTCTCAAGATAAAACTGTTGAGAAACCATCATGCATTTGAAACAATCAGTCAAACACGACAAAGGACACCTTTATTATGTTAAGAAAGTCGATAAACTAAGTTTAAAGGTAACAAACTATAGTCAGATGTGGTATGTACTAAGATGTCAGGTGTAACTTCAGCTAGACATAACAAGTCAGGTGTAACTTCAGGTAGACATAACAAGTCAGGTGTAACTTCAGCTAGACATAACAAGACGACTTGAATTTCATAATCAGGAACAAACAAAAAACATGGACAATTTTGTGTAGTTTCCGTGCAGATGTGTTTCTTCTTAATTTTTGTTATGACAAATTAGAGATCAGACTTTTCAGCCCTGTTCAGTTTTGAACACTGTGAGGCGTACTTGAAATCAGACTTGCCAGCCCAGCCTTTGAAACAGTTAGACGCGTACTACAGATCGTGTTTTATTTCAGTCTTTGTTTTAATGGTACTCCGAGTGGTGTAAAGCCTATGTATAACATGGCTGGATTAAGGTTCCTACTCTAGTTGTGCATTGTTCTAATGCTGGCACCCTTAACTGAAAACGACATTTAGACAGAGCGAAAATGTGTCAAATTAAAGATGAGTCGGCGCTAGTTGACATGACAAACCGAGTCCGCATTAGTTAACATGGCAAATAAAATCCGCTAGTTGACATGAGTCGGCTTTAGTTCACATAATAAAATAAAACCCGCGTTAGTTGACACAGTCGATCTGATAAGGGAATGAATTATCAACCATGATTTTCCAGCAATTGTTACTAGCCCGTCCCACATTTTAAAATTACATATACAAACATATTTCAAGCAATACATAATTGTCTAAAGTAAACACAAGTATAAAAGTTACTGTATAAACATCACACACAGTCGACGAATTCAGTTAAAGTAAAAAACATCATACTAGTCATGGTTACTTCATCATTTAATATACAGACTGCTTGTCTTTTGTTCGTGCGCTTTGTTGGTCGTAGTATTCCGGCTTTGTACTAGCGTTCTCAACCTGCTCTTTCTTAAGGCGGTGGAGTAAGTTGTAGCTGTGTGCGTGTAATACTTGAATAATTTTCTTTTATCTTGCTGTGACATCTTTCGTCGGATATTCATCGTGCGTGAGATGAGTTTCAGGATAAAATTACTGTGACTTTGAGTCCCATTATTTTATTGCGTTCACTACCAATCCGTAACAAATATGGTTCTTTTCTTTAAAACGGAATGAAATGATTGTAATTGCTCAATGCCATTTGTTTCGTAGCTAAAAATTATGTCTAAAAATTCCCTCCCTTTAGCCTGTTTTGTAAATGGTGACGTCATGTTAATACACCATCCTCCCAAGTCAAGGATTTCTGATTCCATCATGAATCAAAAGTGGAATCAGAACCCCTGACTTGGGAGGATGTAAATACACCAAATAAAAGAAAAACACCCTGCATACAGTTATTATGACTGGTAACATTCTGGACAGCAGTTGGATTTCATTTTAAATATTTTTGCTGATTTAAAATTAAAAAAAAACCTTTTAATTTATAGCAATTATTGAAATAAAAAAATATGGTATTGACGCTTAAGTAAGAAATATTGTGCTATTTAACTAAAAGTGCATTTGTAATGATTTTTTTTTCAACAATTATTATTTGCATATATACATTTGATATCAAAATACCAGCATGAAAACTTAATTTAATTTTAATTTGCAAAGCAAACAATAATGACATTATTTATTTCAGAATTTAACACCATACTTCTGTGGAAAAATGAACTTTGAATTTGGGGCAATCAAAATTAAAAACTTTTAGAAGTGGGACACTCTGGTAAAATTATGCAAATTATCTGTTTGTATTATTTGTAAGGAACAAAGTCGCTGTCACCAGTCTATACCATGTATACTTTGTATAGACTGTCGCTGCATAGACCAATCAAAGAGCAGGTGCGCGAGACTTGCTAAAGACATGTAAGGGATCACATAGTCCGATAATCGTCTGCCGTTCAACTCCTTTGTTTTTGCGTGGGACGTAAAAAAGGCGTTGGACGGCAGCGGATTTTCGGACTGAGGAGCAGACTAATATAAGGTTAATTGCATGACCATTATTTTTATTTTTGTCACGTGAACTACCCACTGTTATAGATCAATAAGAATGTTAAATGTGCCGTATGAAATGACGTCACACATTTACTAAAATCTTTGTATTTACTTGGAAATTAATTGTATAGGCATTCTAATTTCCATATCAATATCTAATGTGTATTTAACAAAGATGTGCCAGATTAGTCTTTTCATATTGCCTGCCTTGTATGTAGACTGTTGATTACCGGCCTGTTAACGCTTGGGGTTGAGAGATCGAGCCTTACTGGAGGCACGGTGTGCTGAACACCAACTTTAATTGACAAGGTTTGTCAGTTTTTCCGATCTTACAAGGTTGGAATTTTCTCAGGCTTTCTATCTACAAAAAATGGACGCCATCTGACAAGGTCGGGGATTTTCTCAGGCTTCCTACCTCCAAAATGGACGCCATAATACAGCTAAAAATATTGCTGAAAGTTGCGTTTCTGCTTCAGAACGAGACTTGTTGCTATTGTTAAGGTTTATACAAATATATTTTTGTGTAATTCTTCAGATTTAACATTTAAGGTGGTTAAGAAATGATCTACAAATGAATTCTCTGCAAACTTGTAATATAATTAGATTTGTGTGTACAAGTATTCATAATTAAAATTTTTAGGTAACAAAGCTTATTTAGGCACAAAATTAGGAGTATACATGTACAGAGTTTAGTTTAAACATATTTTATCTGCTCAAATTTGCAAATAGGCACACGTTGAACAAACTTATGAAGTCTTCTCCAAATATACAATATGTTACAAAAGAACACTTATGGAGCATGCATACAATTTGAATACAAATTACATGTAGTTAGATAAGATCTGTACAATACATGAGATAAATGAAATGTAACAGAAAAATTATAATAGCAAAGATATAAGAATAATAAGATAATAAGGGGGTGTGATGAATTGTGTGCTTCAAAAACCCTGTGTACAAGGTATTCATCAACATGAAATCTTTCTGACTATTTGATATACTCAAATACATGTTTGTTCTGCTCGGTGGACAATAACGGGTTACCAGATGTTAAAAATTCTAGATTTATTAGACAATAAAATGGCAGCCAGAAAAGGTTCTCAAATAATCTGTCTCTAATGTTGGTATATTTAGAACATGTGAAGAAATAATGATTCGAATCTTCACGGTTAGATCTACACCGACAGGATGGATCAGAAATAACATTTACTCTGTAAAGATCAGAGTTTAAAAATGAAGCTAAGCATCTTAGCTGGGTTACGACAAAATTGCATTTACGCTATCCATATTCATAATGCTTCGGAACTTTTATACATGGGTTCATGTTTTTAGTTCGGATTTTAATCCAGTGATAAAATCGAAATTACGGATCGACATATCAAAACTGTTCCATTGTCGAATAATTGATGTTATCATATACTTACTGTAAATAACTTATATTTTTTACTGTACGATACAAGGAATAAATGGGCAAAAATTTGATATTTTACCAGATTTTGAAAAAGCGGGCTGATATCAAAATGTTATCAACTGCTTCCGAAAGTTATTACACGCTTTTCCGTAAGTGTTATCGCATGCCTTTTAGTTTAAACATATTTTATTTGCTCAAATTTGCAAAAAGGATAAGACACAAGTTAGACAAACTTATGAAGTCTTCTCCAAATATACAATATGTTGCAAAAGAACATTTATAGAGCATGCATACAATTTAATACAATATATATTATATGTGTAAGATAAGATCTGTACAATACATGAGATAAATGGAATGTACCAGAAAAAAAATTAGCAAAGATAAACGAATAATTAGAGAATAGAAGGGGGGGTGATGAATTGTGTACCAGATGTTAAAAATTCTAGATTTATTAGACAATAGTAGTGTGAAAAGGGGGTTTCTGCCGCACAAGGGGAAATCCTGCTTGGAAATGACGATCCGGACCAAAAAATGCAAACGGGGAGGGGTTACTATTAACTATGGGGTAAATACAAGCATGGCATCGAAAATTGAAATGTTGAAATGTTGCATGATGGAAGAATGGAATCTAATGGTATGAACATGGATAGCACATCAACATCAACCCCAACCCCAACCTCCCAGATTGAAATATTATACGATAGAAGAATGGAATCTAATGGTATGAACATGGATAGCACATCAACATCAAACCCAACCCCAACCCCAACCTCCCAGATTGAAATATTATACGATAGAAGAATGGAATCTAATGGTATGAACATGGATAGCACATCAACATCAACCCCAACCCCAACCCCAACCTCCCAGATTGAAATATTATACGATAGAAGAATGGAATCTAATGGTATGAACATGAACATGGATAGCACATCAACATCAACCCCAACCCCAACCCAAACCTCCCAGATTGAAATATTATACGATAGAAGAATGGAATCTAATGGTATGAACATGGATAGCACATCAACATCAACCCCAACCCCAACCCCAACCTCCCAGATTGAAATATTATACGATAGAAGAATGGAATCTAATGGTATGAACATGAACATGGATAGCACATCAACATCAACCCCAACCCCAACCCCAACCTCCCAGATTGAAATATTATACGATAGAAGAATGGAATCTAATGGTATGAACATGGATAGCACATCAACATCAACCCCAACCCCAACCCAAACCTCCCAGATTGAAATATTATACGATAGAACAATGAAATCTAATAGTAAGAACATGAATATTGTATCAACATCAACCCCAACCCCAACCCCCGAGATCGAAATGATGGAATCTAATGGTGCGAAACGTACCTGCGGATACCCACTGAAGCGGAAGAAGGGACACTGTAAGAGCAAGCCTGGAATCGACGGTCTCTGCGCGAGGCACAGGAAGCAGCCCGCAGAAGACGGGAGCATCCAAAGCGGAGGAAAAATCGTGGTAAGAGAGACCATGAAGACCCTCCATCAAATAGCTAAGGATGAGGGTCTGAAGGGATATAGTCGGAAAAGTAAGGAGAACTTGGTGAAGCTCATCGAGGAGAAAACTAACAGGAAATTCACTCGCGAGGAGGTCTTCAGCAAGAAGCAGCTCAAAACACTCGCGAAGAGCCGCGGTATCACCAAGTACTCCAGGCTCAGGAGAGAGGATCTGCTCCGATTGGTGGAAGAGAACATCAAAAATGCTCCGGTAGAGGAGGAAATGAAAGTAGTTGATCGACGCCAAGCACTGAATGGCGTCTTTGGTACGGTCGTCATCAAACCATTGAAGCTGCACGACATGGTCACCTTTCAGAAAATAAGTCGGAGCACCATCGCCAGCACCATCTCGGAAGCACTCGCCCAAAAGAAGGGATTGAAGGTGCAATTAGTGCTCCAAGTAGAGCTAGTTAAAACGAACCCCACGACCGGAGAGAATACTTACGTCACCCCCTATTTCCGGTCAAAACAAGTTACCCTCACCCAGTCATCAGACCTCGATTTGGAAATCACATTCATGATGGAGAAGGTCAGAGAGAATATGGGTAACTACATGCGTGAAGGGAGCGGATGGACCTTCGGACACATCGAGCGGCTAGAAATCCACCTGAGTAAATTCAAGCCGCTCGCAGGTAGTTCGTATATACCAACCCCATCGATACTGGCGAAAAAGAAGGCGATCATCAATGTGAAAAACGAGGATGATCGTTGTTTCCAGTGGGCGGTGCTGGCAGCCCTACACTGACCAGAAGTCAACACACCGCGTGACTCAGTATAAGAGATGGGAGGAGGAGCTGAAATTCGATGGTATCGAATTCCCAGTCTCACTCAAGGCGATCGACAGGTTCGAGAAGCAGAACGTTACCATCAACGTTAACGTCTTCGGCTTCGATGGCGTAAAGAAGGGTGAGGACGGTGAAGAAGATCTCCAGGTATATCCCCTCAGGATATCCAAGAACACTGGTTCTACCCGCGTAGATCTCCTCTTCCTGACCTGCGAAGGCAAGCAGCATTACTGCTGGATCAAGAGCTTATCGCGTCTTTTGACCTCCCAAGTGACTGGTCACAAAGAGTCAGTTTACTTCTGCCGCCGGTGCTTGTCCCATTTCTCCAGGCAGGACATTCTCGACACACACATGGAATACTGCAGTCAGAAGGATGCAGTCAGGATCGAGATGCCGGAAGAAGGATCCACCATAGCCTTCAGCGACTACAAGAAAATGATGAGAGTCCCATTCGTGATCTATGCGGATTTCGAGTGCTTCACGGAGAAGCTCGACACCTGCCAGCCAGATCCTTTACAATCCTACACGAAGGCGTACCAACTACAGAGACCCTCGGGTTTCTGCTATCGCGTGAAGTACGCTCACGGCGACTACAAAGAATCGGTCATCTACTGTGGGGAGGATGCGGCCAAGAAGTTCGTACAGTGCATGGAGGAGGAAGTGCGAGCAATCGCCAAACTATACAGTGAGACGAAACTCATGGAGATGACCGACAAAGACAAGGAGAGTTTCAAAGCAAGTACGAACTGCCACATTTGCGGTGGCGCATTGAATGGGGATAAGGTCCGTGACCACGACCATCTCACCGGCAAGTACCGCGGCGCAGCACACAACCAGTGCAATCTGGAATTCCAGCTTCCAAAACACGTCCCCATCATCTTTCACAACTTGAGCGGATATGATGCCCACATCTTCGTCAAAGAGTTAGGGAACACAGCAGGTAAGATCAACTGCATCCCCAATACCGACGAGAAATACATCAGCTTCTCAAAGCAGGTGGATGATCTGGAGATGAGGTTCATCGATTCGATGCGCTTCATGCTCTGCTCGTTAGATACCCTGGCCAAGAACCTCACCCCCGACCAGTTCAAGACCGTGAGGGCGAGATTTGACGACCGCTACGAGCTGATGATCCGTAAGGGAGTATTCCCCTACGATTATATGGATGGACCGTCCAAGCTGGAGGACGCCCAGCTCCCACCCAAAGAAGCTTTCTACAGCACACTCTCCGGCGAGCATATCAGTGATGAGGACTATGCACACGCTGAGAGAGTCTGGGAGGTCTTCGGGTGCAAGATCATGCGCGACTACCACAACCTTTACCTCGAAACCGACGTACTGCTGCTGACCGACATCATGGAGAACTTCAGGGATGTATGCATGAAGCATTATATGCTCGATCCTGCCCACTACTACACCTCCCCCGGACTTTCATGGAATGCTGCTCTCAAAACCACTGGGATCAGATTGGAGCTATTGTCCGACCCAGACATGCTCCTGATGTTCGAGCGAGGAACCAGAGGAGGGGTGGCCATGATCTCTCACCGCCACGCCCGTGCCAACAACCCTTACATGGAGACCTACGATCGCTCCCAGCCCACGAAGTACCTGATCTACCTCGACGCCAATAACCTCTATGGGTGGGCAATGGCACAGCCCCTTCCCACGGGAGACTTCGAGTGGATGGAGCCGGAGGCGATCGAGGACGTCTTGAGGTACCCCGACGATCACGAGTACGGTGCCATGGTGGAATGTGATCTGGAATACCCGCATGATCTCCACAACGCCCACAACGACTACCCACTCGCGCCGGAGAACGTGGAGATCAACAAGGTGCGCAAGCTGGTGCCTCATCTAGGTAAGCGTGAGAAGTATACGCTCCACTACAGGAATCTCAAGCTGTACTTGGAGATGGGCATGAAGCTCACCAAAGTCCACCGAATCATCGGGTTCAGGCAATCTCCGTGGCTGAAGCAGTACGTCGACCTGAACACTGCTCTTCGAACCGAGGCCAAGACTGAATCAGAGAAAGATTTCTTCAAACTCATGGTTTGCTCAGTCTTCGGCAAGACCATGGAGAACATCCGAAAGCGGGTCGACGTCCGACTGGTTACCACAGAGAAGCAGGCGCTGAAGCTCGTGGCTAAGCCCAACTTCGATCGTCGAGTCGTCTTCACCGAAAGAATGGTAGCCGTCCACATGAAGAAGACGAAGCTGAAGTTTGATAAGCCAGTCTACCTGGGAGCCTGCATCTTGGACATCTCGAAGCTCCAGATGTACGACTTCCACTACGGATTCGTGAAGAAGATGTACGGTGACAACGCCCGGCTGCTCTTCACCGACACCGATAGCTTGGCTTATGAGATCCAGACCGCCGATTTCTACCAAGACATCGCCCCGCACGTCCAAGCGAAGTTCGACACTTCCAACTATCCCGCCGAGCATCACTCCGGCATCCCAACCGGTGTGAACAAGAAGGTGATCGGGATGTTTAAGGACGAGTGCGGTGGCATGGCCATGACCGAATTCGTGGGGCTCCGAGCGAAGCTATACGCCTTCAAGGTGGATGACGGTCAGACCACCAAGAAGGCGAAGGGAGTCATCAAGAGCGTCATCAAGCGCAACATCGCCTTCGAGGATTACAAGCGATGTCTCGACACTCAGAAGGAGATCTACCGACCGATGAACATCATCCGGAGCCACCTTCATCAGATCTACGCCGAGGAGATCAACAAGATCGCACTCTCAGCCAAGGACGACAAGCGCCACATCCTACCTGATGGTATCAGCACCCTCGCGCACGGTCACTATCGAATCTAAATAAATGAGCAGCGTACTAGTTTACTACTTAACTCTCCCACTCAAACCCCTCTCAAATGTAGAGCTTGAAGAAGCTGCCTCAGCCCTAGGGATCCATCGATTCAGAGGGGTATTCATGAGAGATGCCCTACCACCAGCGCCACGAGCTAATGAATGCGGCATCTTGAACCACGATGACTTCCAAGGTCCCGGAACGCACTGGACCTGCTGGCACAAGCGCGGAGGACTCAAAGTCTACTTCGACTCTTACGGTCTGCCTCCGCCCGACGAGATGGTCGACTATCTGCGTCCGAAGATCCAATACAACACCGATGAGCTGCAGCATCGCGGGGACGTGGTGTGCGGTCACTTTTGCCTCTACGTACTGAAGATGCTGTCGGAGGGTAGATCGTTCGACGACGTGATATTCTCGCTATAAATAAATGGACAAATTCGGATCTCACTCGAGAAAACGCGCATTGGTCTGGTCCCAAGATCTCGATATGAACGACAACCGCATCACCGGCATGGGGGCACCGCGAGAGGGGTCGGACGCTGCGACGAGGCACTGGGTCAATCTGCAATTGAAAGAGGATCAGAAGGATATCGCTGAGCTCGCGGCAAAGATCGACAAGGTCTTGAAAGTGCTCGAGGATAAGGAGAAACGCTTGAATGGCATCGAGAAAGACGTGGCAAAGTGCCTGCCCACGATCGGTGGTAAGATGACCGGCGCGATAGATATGCAGGGCCATGCTATTCGTAACCTTCCCGAGGGAACCGACTCCAAGGATCCCGTGACGAATGGTTGGTATGCAAAGAACTGGCAGGATTTAGCCTTAACCATGCAGGAGAAGATAAACGCTGTAGAATCTAGATATAAAACCCTCGAAAAGCAGATGGCTGATAAGCAGGAAAAAGATTGAAGCTCTTGAAAAGTACGTGAAGTTTAAGCCTCCTACTCCCGGCAGGATCGGTTGACCCCTCCTCCGCTTCTCTAGTCCCCCACTCCAGGGACTGGAAAATCGAAGGACTATTGGAGCTCGGAAGCCTTAACCCATGAATTGAACGTCTTGGGATAGCCTCGCCTTTTGACGTAGACTTCCCGTTCTCCTTGCCGGGTGCGTCGCCGCAAGATCCTTTCGATGCGAAAGAGTTCCTGGGTGGTCTTCTGGAGCTCAGGCTCGTAGAAAGATCCCTGAATCTCCTCGTCGTTGAGGTCCTTGAGACGATACGTGGGCGGTTGCGTTCCTAAGACCGTGGATACGGTGAAGACTTCTTCGGTCCAGCGTGGAGTATATCCTTTCTCGAACACGCCCTTTTTCTTGGTGATTCGAACCTTATCGCCAACCTTGAATCGTGGTGGTTGCATGGAAGGGAGATCTCCGTAAAGGTTCCAGAAGACTTTGGTTTCGTTCTCCTTCTGACTGGCGGCAGTGGGAGTCATCTTGATGGAGCGGTGCTTGGTGGTATTATACTGATGAACCAGATCGCTTAGCACATCGATATAGGTTCGCGTGGAGTTGGCGGAAAAGTACTTGAACATCTTCTCCTTCATGGTACGGTTCCAACGCTCCACGACGCTCGACTTCTCTTCGTTTTCGGTGGAGTAGAGCTCAACGTCATGCTTCTGGAGAAGCTCCTTCACCTCCTTGTTGTAGAATTCCGTTCCTTTGTCCGTCCATAGCTTCTTGGGGATGCGAGACTTGAAGACCGCATGGAAGGCGTCGCGCACCGTAGTCCCCTTCTTATCCCTGAGCGGCACTAGCCACCCATACTTGGAGAAGACATCGATGATGCTCAGGATGAACTTACGGCCTTTGTTGTCTCGGGAAAAGGCACTCATATCCACGAGATCGGCCGCCCAGGTTGCATCTATTCCACCCACCACCACGCGACGCTTCTGAAATTTGCGACGGACTGGCTTGTGTAGTTCCTCGGCTAGTTCGTCCGACCAAACGAGGGGTTTTTTTTTAACCCCCAATCCAAATCGCGCTTTGGTACCGATGATGGGCTTGACGATGCTACGGTCCAGGCGTTCGCGTGCGGTGGGGTCGGAAATGGCATCGAGGGAGGACAGCATGGTCGTGTCGCAGATGGAGTTGCGCGAGGCCGTGTCCTTATGCCTGGCGTAGCAGAGATCGTGGTGATACGCGGCCTCATCCACTCGATTGATGGGTTTCGACCAATCCTTGGGGGTACCATCGGCGTTCAGCCGCTTGGCGAGGTTGGTCCCAGGTCCGGTGAAATTGTGGCCTGGAAGGTGCATCTCTATGGGTAGTCGGTTGATCAGGTGGTTCATGAACCCAGTACCCTCCACGGACCGGATGAACTGAGATTTCCTAGAACCGCATACGGCGCAGATACCCACCTTCCTCCGTCGTCCGTTGCTGGTCGGGATCACTCCGCGGCTATTCGTCTCGGTCTTCGTTTTGCACTTCAAACAGTACATTCCCATTTATATATATAAAATGGACGTTGAAGATATTTCGTATAACGAGTCCACCTCGACCAGGTGCAATCACTACCTTCTCCCGCAGCGATCAATCCGAGGCTTAATCATAGGCAAGTCGGACTGTGGCAAGACGACGCTGCTGAATAACCTCCTCTTGCGCGAAGGGTGGTTAGACTACGATCAACTATACGTCTTCGGAAAATCGCTCCACCAACCCATCTACCAGCTGCTGCGGCGGGCGCTGGAAAAGGGATTCTCGAAGGACGATATCCGAGAAATACTCTCCATCAAAGATAGGTGCCCATACCCGTTGATCGATGGGGTGGAAGTGCTGAATCCATCGCCTAACCCCGGCGGTATCGAAGCCTTCTTCTTTGAGCATGGAGACGATGTGCCAGACCCCCGCGAACTCGATCCCACCCGCAAGAATCTCATGATCTTCGACGACTTGATGATGAGCAAGCAGAGTAAGTGTGAAGATTACTACGTGAGAGGTCGTCACAACAACGTGGACTGCTTCTACCTCTGCCAAAACTATTTCAAGCTGCCCCGGCAATCGATCCGTGAAAATACCAACTTCATCTGCCTCTTCGAGCAAGATGCTAAGAACCGCGAGCACATCCGTCGCGATCACTGCAATGACCTCACCAAGGAGCAGTTTGACGTCCTTTGCGACCGCTGCTGGTCCGAACCTTACGGATTCATGACGATCGACCTCACGAGTCCCAAGGCGGCTGGAAAATATCGATACAAATTAGAAGAGTTCTATTTAGTCTAAGATGAACCACGAATCTTTGATGGATCAGATCGAGCAGAGGGAGCGCATGATCAAGCTGGAACCTTTCTTTTTGCTTAATCATATACTGCTGAAGTACGAATCTTGGGTGGAGCAGATCGAGCTGGAGTTAGGTAGACCACCATCCACCGTCGAGCTACAGATCATGCTGAAGAGTCCTTTAGGTGCCCCTGAGTTTAAGTGGGAGTTTGAGGATTACCTCAAGAATAGGTGCGAGTGCCGAACGGAGATCGGAGACCCCAGCGATGTATACCCACTCTGCGACTTCTGCCAGTCGATACCTGCGGAACTCAGAGAGAGTCTCTGTCATCCTCATGAAATGGTATGGTCACCGAACACAAAGTCATCTTACTGTATGAAGAGTGGTCATCCTCATGAAATGGCATGGTCACCGAACACAAAGTCATCTTACTGTATGAAGTGTGGAATGGAGCCAACGAGACCTATGTTCGATGAAGCAGATTTTGATACACTGAATGCTCGTCGCCATAACGGGGTGAGAAACCCTGCCAGATCCCTCCAACCTCCATGTTCAGTCAAAACGACCCGTGGACACCAATGCACATTCCCATGCCAGCCGGGTAGCGATAAATGCAGAAGGCACTTGAATCCTTCAAGGATCGACCCTTATCAGCTTCCTCCACGCTGGCAGTCGATATTTAAACGCTCTCCAACGCTTAGGGGGCGTTCCGTCAAACGCTCTCGAACGCTTAGGGGCGTTCTGTCAAACGCTTAGGGGGCGTTCAGTCGAACGCTCTCGAACGCTTAGGGGCGTTGGAGCAAACGCTCGGGGGCGTTCAACAGCGATCAACGCTATAAATAAATGACATTCATTAAGATCACCGACCCCAAGCAACCTGAGGCGCTCGCTAGGGAATTGCAGGATCTCAAGCGAAGTATTCAGACTAGTAATATGCAGCATCGCCTCGACAATATCGGACTCGACCGCGACCTCGCCAGGATGTTCAAGCCCGTGGTGGAAGCTCAAAAGGAAGCGGCCTCTCAGATCACTAAAACGATCGAGGAACTGCCTGCGCCGATGCCTGCGCTACCTCCCCCAACCGATTTAGCCCATCCATTAGCCATTGAACCACCTCAAGACACCCGTCTAGGCCCCCGGGCGACTCAGTATCTGCAGCTCAGCATGACTCCAGCAGCCGACCATACCTTCGGATTGAGGGTAGAGGACGATACCATCATGATCGGAAGTCGGCCCGTCACCTTCGATGGAGATGATATCTTCGTCGATGGCGTGCGCCACAAGGGAACCCCCGGTCTTTGGGAGCTCATTGTCAAGAAGCGCCCAGAATCGTTCGATCCCGAAGATTTGATGACCTATGCGCGGACCCCCAAGTCGAGCCGAAGTTACAAATGGAAGGAGATCGTTTCTCATCTCTACCGGCAAGACAGACATGGCTCCGGACTCCAAACGGTATTCTTACCGAAAGACCTCGATTCGTTGATAGATCGCCTCGAACTTTGCGCCGCCGCCTATAAGGCTGGTAATAATGGGGTGCGCAACGAGATGGTGGCCATCCTCGATGCTATGAGGACGTTCAGTCACATCGACGACTCCTATTACAGAGAACTCCATCGCAGCCTTCTCCTATAAATAAATATACGATGCCATTGTTGATTAAGCACGGATATCGTCGAAAATACGTCGTCGGCGGGCGGGGGCTATTCGATACGGTCGCTAACTTGGCCGGACGCATATTCACCTCCACAGCCGCGAAGACCTTGGGAAGCAAGGCCATGAGCGCCGCCACCAATGCCGCCCTGAAAGGGGTTGAAAAGGGGGCCTCCAAAGCTGTGGACTATATGATCGATAAGGCGACCTCCAAACCTCACAACCTCGTCAAGCCAAGTAACCCCACGATGACCCCCCATCAGCAAGCCCGTCTGAACAATCTGATCTCGGGAAATAATTCCACGATGACCCCCCATCAGCAAGCCCGGCTGAACGATCTAATTTCTGGAAGTGGTATTGCCACAATTCACGACTTCGTCCGCCACTATAAATAAATATATCATGTCAAACATTCTCGACATCGTCGAACCCCTAGCTTTCGATGAAAGCCTCCAGGAATATCAAGTCCACGAATACGAACCTCAAGCCGGGGCTCAACTGAATAACGCCGGTGCTGAAATACGCATCAATATTGAGACCCAGGATCTCTTCCTTCATCCCGCTGAGAGTTACCTTTTGGTGGAAGGAAGGCTCCAGAAATATGATGGGACCGCCTATGCCAATGCGGATCTCGTCTCGCTCGCCCACAACGGTATCATGTATCTGTTTCGAACCATCACTTACAGGCTCTCCGGTCAACAGATCGAGCACATCAACGACCCTGGCATCGCCACCACCATGCTAGGGATGCTGACCTATCCCGA
The DNA here is from genome assembly GCA_944474755.1 of Limnoperna fortunei. Taxonomy (NCBI): domain Eukaryota; kingdom Metazoa; phylum Mollusca; class Bivalvia; order Mytilida; family Modiolidae; genus Limnoperna; species Limnoperna fortunei. The sequence goes on from OX104118.1 coordinate 86,463,171, forward strand.
CGATTTCTCCAAATCTCAAGGTCTCAACCAACTGTGGTTCAAGGATTCCACCGCTACCGCCGCCGCAGAGAACTCCGGTTTTGCAATTCGCCACGGGTATACCATCGTCAAACCTGCCAACAAGGGGTCGTTCTCCTTCGCCATTCCCCTGAAGCACATCTTCGGCTTTGCGGACGACTACGATAAGATCGTGTACGGGTTCAAGCATGAACTGTCTCTCGTGCGCGATTCGGATGCCAATGCCGTTCTGAGGGCTGCAGCCGTCAATGACCCGGCAAGAATCATCCTTAGTAAGATCTCCTGGTTCATTCCCCACGTCTCCCCCTCCGATCAGGAGAAACTGCGGTTGTACAAGACCATCCAGAGCAAGGGTAAAATCGATTGCGGTTTCCGAATGCGACAGTGCGATTCCATAGCCGTCCCCGAAACGTCTCAGTTCAACTGGCGGTTGACAGCCAAGAGCGGTCGAGAGAAACCCAGATACGTCATCGTGGCCTTTCAAACCGGCAAGAGCAACGACCAGACCCAAAATGCTGCCGTGTTCGACCACTGCCGCTTGCGAAACATCTACGTCACTCTCAACGCTGACCGCTACCCCGCCGTAGACTTTAATGCAGGTTTCACCCAAAATCGGACCGCTAGACTCTATAAGAACGCGGCAGATTTCCGGAAGAATTACTACAACATGGATCCTCGCCACAGTAACTGCAACATAACACCCAACGACTACATCGACCTGTACCCACTGTTCGTCATCGACGTAAGTCATCAGTCCGAGCGGTTGAAAGAGTCTACGGTCGACATTCAGGTCCGCGCCGAATTCGAGCGTAACGTGCCAGCCAATACTCAAGCGTTTGCCCTCGTAATCTCTGATAGGATTCTTCAGTTCGAGTCCGACGGCCAGAAGATGAGCGTCGTATTCTAGTATAAATAAATGGATCAATCCTTGCAACAGCGAATCGTCGAGAACACTGCCCCTAAGCAGGGGTTTTCCTTCATTGTGTCCGACAACCAAAGTCGGATTCTCACTCAATTCAGCCCACCCCTGCAACTGAGCGAGGGGAAAAGTTACGAGATGGCTTTGGTCAATCTGGAGACGTACTACTCTTTTCCCAATATCCATGCGGGTAACAATTCCTTCCGCTACTCCGCGGACGGTGGTGCCAACTGGTCCCCCATCGCACTGAGTACCGGGTCCTATGGCATTGAAGACATCAACAATGAGATTCAGCGTCAACTGCGTCTCAACGGTCACAAGACCAAGATCATTCTCGACGCCAACCGCGCGACGCTGAGAGCCACTCTAACCCTCGCCAGAGATTATCAAGTGGACTTCGACGTCGAAAACAGCATCAACACCGTGCTGGGCTTCGGGCGCAAGGTCTACGCTTATGACCGAGGCACGAACGGTTACACGGAGGGTGATCTCATCGTCAACATCATCAGCATCAACAGCATTCTGGTGAATAGCGACATCATCCATGGAAGTTACGTGAACGGAACCCAGCAGTCCACCATCTACAGTTTCTTCCCCGACGTGGACCCAGGCATGAAGATCCTTCAGACCCCCCAAAATCTAGTGTACTTGCCCGTGACTTTGCGAACCATCAATCGTATGGAGACTCATCTCACCGATCAGAACGGCACCCCCATCGATCTCAGGGGTGAGAATCTCACCATTCGTTTTCATCTTCGCGAAGTATAAATAAATGAGTTACTCCGAATACAGTTTGAGCTTGACGAAAAGTCAGGCCGATAAGCTCCAGCGGGCTGTGAAGAAAGGCTGCCCGATCGCCATTCGTTTGTCCCACGCGAACTTGCAAGGCGACCACAAGATGATGCTCACCACGCAGCAGATCCAAAAGATCTCCAAGCTCCTGCAGAAGGGTACCGGTGGTATGACTCTGAGGATGAGCACCTCTCAGTTGAAGGCAAACGTGCAGAAGGTAGGAGGTTTCCTACCGATGCTGGCCGGGCTAGCTGCGAGGGCTCTTCCCATGATCACGAAGACCGTATTGCCCGCCCTAGGCATTGGAGCTTTGAGTGGGTTAGGTAATGCCGCCATATCCAAAGCAGTCGGTTCGGGGTTGTACTTGAAACGCGGCGGATGCATCTGCACCGTGCAACCCAGCGGGGGTGGACTCTACCTGAAGCCTTCGACCGCACGAATCGTCCAGAGGGATGGGTTCTACTTGAAGCAGGGTCGGCAGTTCCACGATGGCTCCGGTCTGATCTTAGGACCCGATAGTCCATTTAAGAATATCCCCTTGCTTGGCATGCTCTTATAAATAAATGGATGAAATCGATGCCAGTCGTATCGCACGCATGGAAGAAGAACTCACCTCAGAGATCCAGAGGTATGAGCATGCCTTGAGAATCTATAACCGTTTGGATAAGGTCATCTCAATTGCACAGGGTGGGTGTTCCGTAGGCAGTCTACTGCTGACTAGTGGTACCATAGGATCTGCCCTGACTGGCGTAGGTATTGTGGCATCCATCCCCCTTGGAACCCTAGCCTGCCTATGTGCCACCGGTACCTTAGTATTCTCCTTGATCTCACGACGAGTCGCCAAGAAGAAAAAGAAGCATCAAGATACCGTGCGATTAGCCCGATCCTTCAAGTCCCAGTTGGCCGGTGAAGACGGTGCTCCTGCAATCTGTCTGAAGAGCTACTACGATGAAAAGGATCAGTTGCGTCAACCTTCTACCCTATTTAGTGAAGAACTGGATGCGCATGCATCGTAGGTTGTGTTATTCCATTCGCTCCTATCTCCCCCATTTCATTCAGATTCCTTTCAGTCAAATTTCCCGATCCGTTTGGATCGAGAAATTTTACGTTCCTTCCTCTCATTTCATCACCAAATCGATCATCATCATTTCATTACCAAGATGACTCTCTCCAAAATCCATCACCAAATTCTTCTATGTACGTTGCTTCAAAGGGTGAAAGTTCCTCCCCTCCCCGATTGTAGTCGTTGAGGTAAGGGGGTGCCCAGACTTCAAATGTCTTTCCTTCTTCGTTTTCGAGGGTCATGATGTATATTCCTTTTTCATCGATCCGGCATTCTCTGATGAAGTATTCTTCCTCATCTTCATCCACCTCCTCACTGGAGTAGGAATCTTCCTCTTCGATGGGGGTAAGCTCAACCTCTTCGCATACGGGTGGGGGGAGTTGGGTAAGACTGCAACCTACTGTTTCAGTGTTCATTGTGTCTACCTTATCTTTCCCTGTTTCTAAGGTGTTATTTCAATTTCTGATTCCTGTGTCAGGTTTTTATTTGGGCTTGATCCGTTTGCACAAAACCTTGATTTTTTCGGATTTCAAGCAGACTTTTTCCTTGTGGGGCAGAACTGTCGTTTCAAGCTGCGTCAACCTTCTACCCAATTTAATGAAGAATTGAATGCGCATGCGCCGTAGTTTTTTTTTGACCACTTTGATCTGGAGGGTTCTTACATGAGCGCCGAGCGAGGCGTAGCCTCGCTCCCCGCTCATTCAGAACCCTCCAGATCAAAGTGGTCAAAAAAAAAATTTCTCGATCCAAAACGGATCGGGAAATTTTGCTTTCCCACCCCCCAAGAGATTTTTTTTTTGCACCCCTCATTTCCTTACCAGATCGTATGAGAGGTACTGTTGCTTGGACTTCTTGCTCAACTTGAATCCCGTGCTGCGAACGAAAGCTCCTTCCAAGGGAGTCATCTCTTTGCTGAGCGTGGGGCAAGCCCATACTTTGGATGTCTCTCCTTCTCTGTCTTTCAGGGTAAGGATTTTGCATTTCCCATACTTACCATCCACTTCAATCACCTCCATGATTTTATAGATCACTCCGATGGGTAAGTCCTTCCATTTGATGGCTTCCTGATTCTGGTCCTGCACCTTTTCCTGAAAGGCACCTTCACTGATGAAGTCATCTTCCTTGTCTTGGGGCTGGGGCGTGTTGATGAAAGCAGTGTGTTCCACACTCATTCTTGTATTTACCTTGTCACACACTTGTCTTTAAGGTGTTCTAACTATCTTCAGGGGCGACTTGTCTGCCATGATTGTATTTACCCCATAGTTAATAGGAACCCCTCCCCGTTTGCATTTTTTGGTCCGGATCGGCATTTCCAAGCAGGATTTCCCCTAGTGCGGCAGAAACCCCCTTTTCACACTACTGACAATAAAATGGCAGCCAGGAAAGTTCTCAAATAATCTGTCTCTGTTGATGGTATATTTAGAACATGCAAAGAAATAATGATATGAATCTTCACGGTTAGATCCACAGCGACAGGATGGATCAGAAATAATATTAACTCTGTAAAGATCAAAGTTTAAAAATGAAGCTAAGCATCTTAGCTGGGTTAGGACAATATTAAATTTACGCTGTCCATATTCATAATGCTTCGGAACTTTTATACATGGGTTCATGTTTTTAAGTTCGGTTTCGCATGCCTTTCCGTAAATGATCGGAAAATACCCGAATTGTTTTCAAATATGACGTCTTATTAACGATATTAAAGCAGACGACATGCATGATAAGATGCATCGGAGATGGACAATTAATACTTTGGATTATTTTTGAGTCTATGAAAACTTACACACAAAAAGAAACAACCCGTGCGTGATCTGAAAATATAATCTAAATGACTTGAAACTTATTCCAAGCACAGGAATAGCGGTACCAGAACTCAGTAAGATTTTGATATATACAAGTCTATTTCATTTTCCCCTGCTGAAGCATATGATAAAAAGACCAGTTACATGACATTTTTGACATCATATGCATTATTAGCCCTCGGTTGATATTGGCCCTCGAGCCTGCGGCTCTTGGGCCAATATCAAACCTTGGGCTAATCATACATATGATATCAAAAATGTCATGTAATAATCTGATAGTATTAACGATTCGTTAGTCAGGGACAGTCTACAATAGGGAATCATACTATTATTACCGTTAAGTAAGGGATACCTCGAAGTGCTTTGTAAAGTTGTAGTATTATACTAATTGGTAGTATTAGTATTATGTTGTATATTATAAAACATTTGTAGCTTTGTATAGTTGGTGGTATTAGATTACACAGATATGCTGGTGCAGAGCTATGTTGTATATTATAAAACATTTGTAGCTTTCTATGTTTCCTACGCTCGGCTAAAGGCTTCCACCCTGTTTCAGTATAAATATTACTTGTATTAGTAAAACTTGGTAGGCCTTTGATAATTGAGCAGCCTCTAGCTGCAGTAGTCCGAGTTTGTTACAGTAACCCACACCAATGTTGTCCCAAACTTCACAGGTATACTCGAAAAGTGATCTAATAAACTAAATACAATTTCTCTAGAATTTCTCGATTAAGTTTGTATTTAAGTTTCCTCGGTACATTTAGGTGCCTTGAAACACTACATATAATATTTTCAATATGTATGTTCCACTTAGTATCACTGATAAATGTGACTCCTTTATGAAAATTATTAACCATCTATGTTATTTAATGAAAACCTCATTTCTGGCTGCGATATGTTTGAAAATAACATAATCACTGTTTTTTTTCAGGGTTGAATGACATTAACCATTTTCTTGACCAATCTTTCAGCTCTCTAAGATCGTGATCAATGACAGATTGTATCTGTGAAACGTCACGGCTAGAGTATCTGAACGAACGACGTGTCGTCAGCAAAAAGTCTGCATAGAGAAACAAGATTTTCGGGTATATCATTAATATAAATAATAAATAATAATGGCCCTAGTACTGATCATGAGGAACACCAGCATTCACATTACAAAGCCCCGAAGATGATTGCTTTAAAACTAATCTTTGCTGCCTATTATTTAAATAGTTTTTAAACGATTTTAATAAATTTCCATTCACACCATACGATTTCAATTTAAATAATAATCCGTTATGCCAAACTGTGTCGAATGCTTTAGAAAAATCACAGAAGACAGAAGGCCCTGATGCCTTATTAGGTTCTAAGATTTTTATTATATCAACAATTTCTACTTTACTGATAACAATATTGTTAAAATGTATATTTGTCTTAAGTTCAAAATCCGGGAGAATAACATTTTCATCTGTACCGAGGAAATTTGGTTAAAAAACGTATTCAATTGACTACATGTCTCGTCGTCCCCATAGACTACATCTCCCAAACTATGATCTTGAATTATATTCTGAAGTGGGGTTATATTAGAACAGCATATATTTGATTTAATTAACATTTTCATAATTTTCCAGTATGTTTTAGAATTTGTAGCATTATCTAATATTATATTATCAAGGTTCTTTTCAAATTTGTATTTTGCAGCTTTTTTCAAAATATATATTTCAGTTATTTGTTTCTTATACTTTATAAGATCCGCTGCTCTTTTAGATTTAAATGCTGTTTTGTTTAAATCGATCTCTTCTACGGATTTCTCTCCTAAGTTCATTGTTGAACCTTGGCTTATCATTATTTCTTATGGTAACCTTTCAAGTTAGTTGGAATGCTTTCCCTTGCGATGTCAAGAAACTTGGTAAATATGCTACACATTTCGTCTACGTCCTCGACATAAGAAAAAAGTCCTATCCAATTTGTAGAGCTCATTTTTTTTTTAAATTTCAATATCTGTTTTATCATATAACCATATTTCCCGTTGAAATGAATTTGATATATATCTAGGACATGTACAGAGAAAGGAATAAAACAGCACAATAATAATTTATTTACAAAATTCAGTCTAACGAAAATGTTTAAAATTGTTTATCATGTCAGTACCTATTGGTACACATTCTAGCGACGGTGAAGAAAATATAAATCTCCGAAAAATAATTATTCGAAAATAGCTGGTCTATATGAACTATACGTTTTTAGACATAATTACCTCCCTTGTTAAACAAGTCATTTTCATTATTTTGCCCAAACTCGTTTTAGCTACAACTTCCTATTTAAATCATCATGATAATATCGGTATAAGTCTTTCATTATTGTTTACATATTATGCAATTTAGGAATAAATAATAAAATAATAGAATAAATAATCTAGATGATTTTTATGAAAATTGTACTTATTATTCTTATAAGCTAAGGTGTTATTTGCCAAAAACTCTGTCGGATAAGGACACCAGTTTTAAATCACTGTTGCATCTCCAACAATTTAATCATCAGAATGAAGTGTGCTTACAAAAAAATCAATGATAAAACTAGAAATAAACAAATGACAAGAGAATAAAATTACACATATATTTCGTCCTTGTATCAGAAGTATAGCTTTATTACTGTACCTATATGTTTGTGTTTCTGTAAATCAATTTCTTCTTCAATGCCCCATTGAATTTATTAGTTAAAATGTGCTTGAGTTTTACTAGAATTATTCAATATTTCCCGTGGAGATATTATAGAACTAAACAATCTGCAGTTCACTGCTTGAATCTCATGTGGAAACTTATGTGTAAATGTTCTTGTTAAATGTCAACAGCATGTCAATCCATAATGAATGATTTTTATTTAATTTTAAGCTCGATATATCGTGATTTTTAACCAATAATAGAAAAGTTCTTTGTTTGCTGTTTGCGTTTTTACGCAACTTTCAGCAATGTATAAAGTGTGAATTATATCTCTCACACTTTCTATGAAATATAACTGAATAAAACACATGCACTTGCACTTGTTTTGCTCTGAAAACATCGCTTACGTTTAATTGTGAACATGTCTTGTAGACGTTTCGTAAATCATAATGGTAATAATCTAAATCTAACGGTTAAGGAAAGGAAGATGCGTCACTTATCTACTCATAAGGAAAGGAAGATACGTCACTTATCTACTCCCTAGGAAAGGAAGATGCGTCACTTATCTACTCCCAAGGAAAGGAAGATGCGTCACTTATCTACTCCCAAGGAAAGGAAGATGCGTCACTTATCTACTCCCAAGGAAAGGAAGATGCGTCACTTATCAACTCCTACACTAGTATGTCAATTATAGTCTTATGTGCAGTTTTTATAGAAAATATCTTGTGGTATTAAACCTAAAATTCCTCGAAAATAATCAAATGACCTAAACAATACGTGCACATTTACTTTGCGATGACCTACTGATATATTTGATGACCTACTGATATATTTGATCACCTACTGATATATTTGATCACTTACTGATATATTTAATTACCTACTGATATATTTGATGACCTTCTGATATATGTGATGACCTACTGATATATTTAATTACCTACTGATATATTTGATGTCCTACTGATATATTTGATCACCTACTGATATATGTGATGACCTACTGATATATGTGATGACCTACTGATATATTTAATTACCTACTGATATATTTGATGTCCTACTGATATATTTGATCACCTACTGATATATTCGATGACCTACTGATATATTTGATGGCCTACTGATATATTTGATTACCTAATGATATATTTAATTACCTACCGATATATTTGATGACCTACTGATATATTTGATGACCTACTGATATATGTGATGTCCTACTGATATATTTGATGACCTACTGATATATTTGATTACCTACTGATATATTTGATGACCTTCTGATATATTTGATGTCCTACTGATATATTTAATTACCTGATGACCTACGGATATATGTGATGCCCTACTGATATATTTGATGACCTACTGATATATTCGATGGCCTACTGATATATTTGATTACCTACTGATATATTTGATGACCTACTGATATATTTGATGTCCTACTGATATATTTAATTACCAACTGATATATTTGATCACCTACCGATATATTTGATGACCTACTGATATATTTGATTACCTACTGATATATTTGATGCCCTACTGATATATTTGATGTCCTACTGATATATTTAATTACCTACTGATATATTTGATGACCTACTGATATATTTGATTAACTACTGATATATTTGATTACCTACTGATATATTTGATGACCTACTGATATATGTGATGACCTACTGATATATTTGATGTCCTACTGATATATTTGATGACCTACTGATATATTTGATGACCTACTGATATATTTGATGACCTACTGATATATTTGATGACCTACTGATATATTTGATGACCTACTGATATATGTGATGACCTACTGATATATTTGATGACCTACTGATATATTTGATGACCTACTGATATATTTGATGACGTACTGATATATTTGATGACCTACTGATAAATTTGATGAAATAAATATATCAGTAGTTCATCAAATATGTCCGAAGGTGATCCAATATATGAGTAGTTCATCAGTTGTTCGACTGATTTGATATGGCGATCATGAACCGGTCCCACCTCGGCCGAGGTCGATTAAGTTGAAAGGGCAATCATCAACTGTTTCATTCTCGTCTGAAATCGGGCGAGTTGACAAGGCAATCATCAATCGTTCATCCTCGGCTGCGATCCGGTGAGTTGACAAGGCGATCATCAACCATTTAATCCTCGGCTGAAACCGGACGAGTTTACATGCCAATCATTAACCGGCTCATCCTCGGCTAAGACCGGGTGAGGTGACAGGACAATCATAACCAAATTATCTTCGACTGAGATCGGGTGAGTTGACAAAATAATACGACATAAATGGTAACCCCGTTGTAAAACAACGATAAACCACACCTTCTGTGAACTATTTCTTAAATATTATACTCCATATTTTAAATCAATATTGTGTAATATTTTTTTGGTTGGTAATGGAAAATTCAACGTCAACCAGCTGGATGCGCATGGTACTGAAGGTGCACGACTTATTTAACAAAATGTTAACATCATGGATATTTACACTGTAAACCATACTATTCCAGACAATGAAAAAACAAAAAACAAAAACAGATTCAGGCAACAATGCAATGTAAGCAGAAATCGTTTATTGCTTAAAAGATACTCAGTATAACAGATCATGACAATATAACGGAACCAATAAATCAATTAAGTTATTCTAGCAAAACAACGTTCAGCATATGAAGAGTTACAGACGACAATTGGTTATGTATTCCACAATAAACCTGGTCAAAAACTAAGGATAGATTATGTTGATGTAAATGTTTATTTATCATGCGAATTCAACAAACAGTATTAAGTACTTTGATTGTGGTCCACTAATTTTATATCGAGAGTTGTCTTTCTTTCCTGTAAAGTGTGTAAACATGACGTACTTAGCATTGTTATAGTTTTATTTGGGTATACAACTATCACATGGATGTCAACTGATTAATTTTTGAACATGGGTGGCAAAGTGTCATTTCCCAGGATATCTCTGGACAGAGAACGGACAGTGATTGTCACGGGAGGAAATACAGGTAACATCAGGTCAATAGTAAGGTTCATTATTCAGAACATTTACTCTCGATTCAGTTAGCGCTAATTGTATTCCGGATTTCTACTAAACTAGAACTTCATTGTGATTAAGGCTATATTATTAACTTTATATCTGTAAATCTTTATTCTATAATGCATAATTATACCACTAAGGGTTGAAAGCATACAAATAAACAATTACAAATAAACATTGTTACTT